>JAQFXM010003410.1:0-20379 GCA_034693345.1 Entomobrya multifasciata | reverse complement strand
GTTTAGGGGGTTGGCGTTGAAGTTGCATCCGGATAAGAATAGGGATGATCCTGATGCGATTGAGAAGGTGAGGGTGTAAAAGGTTAAGTGATTTGATGGAAAGTAATTAATTTTCACCTTTTTCTGTAGTTCAAGCAAGTAAACAACGCATACCAAACCCTGTCAGACCCAACACGACGCAACATTTACGACAATTACGGGAGTTTAGGGCTGTACGTTTCTGAGCAGTTTGGGGAGGAGAATGTGAACACGTACTTTGTGCTCACGAGTGGGTGGTGTAAAGCGTTGTTTTGTGTGACGGGGTTGTTGACTGGGTGCTTTTTTGGGTGTTGTTGTGGGTGTTTTTGTTGTTTCAATTGTTGTTGTAACTATTGTTGTGGGAGGTGTAGGCCGGAAGGGGTGAGGGGGATGGGGGGTGGTGGGGATGGGGAGTATAGGAGGTATGCTGAGTATCAGAATCTTGATGAGGTGAGTTGGAAAGTCAGTATTTGTCAAATGAGAAGAGTCAAATGATTTACATGAATTACTAAATGCACTCATGAATAAAACAGGAGGAGTACGACGGAGAGGAACCACCGCCGCCACAAGCTGACCAACAGCCACGGGACTACCAGGCGAGGGAGTATGACCGTGACCACGTGATTACTAGTCAGCCTTTTTAACTCGTGATAATGGAGCGTTTTTAACATTTTTCTAATGATCTCGATCTGTTTTTTCTTTTTACTTACACGGAATTTTTCAAAAATCTTGATGTTGTGTGATGCACGGATATGTATGTGATCGAAATTAAAATGCACTGTTTTTTAAATGTCAATTGAGAGATATTAAAGTATGGTTACATTAAATTTTAATAATTTCATACGTACAACCTCCATACCTACGTTCCCATTCATAATCCCCCATAATGAATCCACACGCATGTACGCACCCACGAACTCCGCATAAAAACCCATTTTTCACGCAACCCATTCAGATTCGTACGCATAATGTACGGTAACCCGAGCTCTTCCGCTCCACCCCGAGTACCCCGGGTGTGTGTGTGTTACTATAAACCGTAGGACGGGACAGACGAGGGTTGGAGTGATTGAACACTGAGTCTTTAGGGAGTGAGTGTTTTCCAACTTAATTAAAATTAATTTTAGGGGGGCTAATTCGTAGGGGAATTGCGTAGTGTAGGAATTTCTGAGATGGTGATGGGGAGATAACGTGGGGGTTGGTGATTTCGTGAGCAATATTTTTAAATGTGATGGTTTAGGGTAAATTGAAAAGCACGCACAAGAGGTTTTTTATTGATGAATTGTTGAGGGGGGTTGAGTTGGAGCACGTTTATAGGATAAAATCGGACGAAGCTTAGTCCGGTTTTCTTCTAAACGGTTTGTATCCCTAAATGACCTCGTATTTCGACAATAACTACGACGTAGACCCGAACGCGATCTCATCTGCGAGTAACGTGGGGGGAGTGCCCCAGCAGCCCCACGCCCAGAATACCCAGGCGGGTCAAGGTGTGCCTGGTCAGGCGCAGGCTAGCGTTGGTGCTCATCAGCAAGGTCACCACGGGACGAGTGGCGTCACGGCGGGGGCTCATCATCAGGCTGCTGCTGCTGCTGCGCACGGGAGGTATACTCAGCAGTTGATACAGCAGGGTGGGGGGCAAGGGGTAGCTCATCAGCCCAGTAGGCCGAGGAGTGCTGTTCCTTATTATAGTGGGCAGGGTGGGGGGCAAGGGGCTTACGCTCAGGACTACTACTACGACTCGGATTATAATCGGAGTAGGTATTACACGAGTGCTCCGTCTAGTCAGCGGGCTAGTCCTACGTATTATCAGAGGGGGCAAGGGGGGTACGCTGCTGCTGCTGGGTATGCTCAGGGGGGGTTTGCTGCTAGTGGTAGGGGGTATGGGTGAGTGTGAAGGACTTATGATTAGTTAATTGCTTGAGTTTCGTGCTAATTGAACTTTACTCTTAGAACAATGATGGACGAGTATGGACAAACAACAGGGGCGGCTGGTGCCCCTGGAACTGCTGCGGGGGGCGCCAGCATGATGAACCCAGCTGGTGGACCTGTCGTCGTGGACGACTACCATAGCAGCGGGAGTGGGAGACAAGGGGCGCACCACAGGTCCAGGAGCGCTTCCAGGCTCAATCGGTACAATACAGCTGCGGGTGAGTGACACAACGAAATAAATTATCTGTGATTACCATGGCAACATTAATTAATACACTTAATCTGCAGCATACGACACGTCGTACTACGACGAGGACCCATCACTCTCGTACTACGGCGCCCAGCAACAAGGCGGAACCCTCCCCCCGTCCCACCACATGGCAGGCAACCCGCACGGAACCCAACCCGTCTCGATACTCAACCGCTCCCGACACGCCTCCGGTCCCTCGATCATGTCAGCGAGGAACCCTGGGATGGTTGGTCCGGACGGACAAGGATACTTAACTGAACTCCAACTACAAAACTCTGATTTACAAAGAGAACTGGCCAATTTGAAAAAAGAGTTGGAGCTGACTAATCAGAAGTTGGGGAGTAGCATGCACTCGATTAAAACGTTTTGGAGTCCAGAGTTGAAGAAGGAGCGGGCGTTGAGGAAGGAGGAGAGTGCGAGGTACTCGCTGCTTTCTGATCAGTTGAAGTTGCTCAACTCGGAGAATCAGGTGAATATTTTAGGTAAAGGTTGGCTAATTGGTTTTTGGAAAAAGTTAAATAATTTGTTAATTTGGAAACAGAAACAAGCATTGCTGGTCAGACAACTAGAGGAGGAGTTAAGGTTAAGAACACTGAGAGGAGGAGCTTCACTCGAGATGCAACGCCAAATGGAAGGGTTAATCACGGAGAACGAGCATCTAGTGCGGGAGATCAGGATCCTCAGAGAGACGATTAAAGAGTTTGAGCTGAGGTTGGAGAGTCAGAAGCAGACGTTGCAGGCACGGGATGAGAGTATCAAGAAGCTGTTAGAGATGCTCCAGGCTAAAGGGTTGGGGAAGGAGGAGGATAGGGCGATGATACAGCAGTTGCAAATTATAGCGCAGAAGCAGATTGATGATTTGAGGTTGGAGATACAGAAACGGGATCAGGAGATACTTAGTTTGTCGGCCAAGATGAAGACGTTGGAGGAGCAGCAGCAGGATTATCAACGGCATATTGCTGTGTTAAAAGAGAGTTTGTGTGCGAAGGAGGAGCATTATAATATGTTGCAGGCGGATGTGAGTGGGAATTTGTTAAGTTGTCATGGGGATATTTGTGAGAATGCATGTTTAAATTGAGTTTTCTTTCCTAGGTCGAGGAACTCCGTAACAGAATCGAAGAGAAGAACCGGATAATCGAGAAGAAGACAAACGCAGCGCTGCAGGCAGCTCAGGATAGAAATCGAATGGCTAACGAGTTTAATGAGATGCGTGACCAGGCGGAGATCAAAGACAGGAAAATTAATGTGCTCCAGCGGAAGATTGAGAATTTAGAGGACCTGTTGAAAGAGAAGGATAACCAGGTTGACATGGCCCGTGCACGATTGTCTCAGTTCCAGCAGCAGCAGCAACAGACAGCGGCTGCTGGGGGTGGTAGCGCTGTTCCTGTTGTTACGAGTGCTAGTCATCAGGTACAGCATCCTCATGTGCATCAGCATCCGGCTACGCATCACTTGTTGGAGGAGTCGATACATGATAAGGAGAAGCAGATATTACAGTTGAGGGAGCAGAGGGATAGGGCAGAGTCGGAGAAGGTTGAGGAGAGGGAGCTTCATGAGCGGGATGTTGGGGAGTATAAGTTGAAGGTGCACTCGTTGGAGAGCGAAATCGACAAAGTCAATGTTCGGTTGGATCGGGCGCTGAGTGAGAAGGAGAGGTTGGAGAGCAGGTTGGACCAGAGTCAGATTGAGTTGGGCAAGTGTAAGGCGGAGTTGGAGAAGGCTCAGAGTGAGTTTGGGAAGAACACGATTGAGTGGGATAATCATAGGAAAATCGTGACTAAGTTGGAGTTGGAGAATGAAAAGTTAAAGAATGAGAATGATCGGTTGAATGGGGATTTGGAGAGGAGTCAGACGACGTTTGGGAGGAATACGCTGAATACGAGTCAGGAGTTGGAGAGGTTGCAGGAGAAGTATGATAAGAATTTGAGTGATTTGAGGAGGAGTCAGGCTGAGTTGAGGATGACGGCGAGTGATTATGAACGGGTGAGTTGTGAGTTGGGGGCTGTTCAGGATAAGGTTGAGAAGGCTCAGGGGGAGGTGTATAGGTGAGTTGGGGGATAATTGTAAATGTTTTGCTAATAATTCAAAATTAACAATTACCTAATACCATTGTAATCTCCTCTAGACTCAAAGCAAAGCTGGAAAACTCGCTAATCGAAAACGACAACTTGAAAGAGGAGCTGGACCGCAACAGCATGGTGTTGACCCGCGTTCAAAACGAGAAAGAGAAACTCAACTTTGAGTATGAAAAGTTGAAAGAGGAGTACGACCGGAACATTAGCTCGATAGGAAAGTACCAAACTCAAGTTGATAAGCACCAGAAGGAGTTTGATAAGATACAGGCAGAGTATGACAGACTACAAGAAAAGCACGACAAGTTGGTTCAAGAAAACAGGAGGTTGCTGAATGAGCGGGAGAAGCTTGTGTTTGAGATTGATAACGTGACGGGGCAGATTGATAAGGTTCAGGGGATGCAGGGGAGGATACAGAAGGAGAAGGAGGCGTTGCAGATGGAGTTGGAGAGGGCGAATGATAAGTTGGAGCATAGTCAGATGTTGTTGAGTAGGTTGCAGAAGGAGAAGGATGTGTTGGTTGGGGAGAATAATAGGTTGGTTGAGAAGGTGGATTTGCTTGCGAGTCAGGTTAGTAAAGGGGTGAGGGATAAGGAGAGTTTTAACATGGAGGTTGAGTTGTTGAAAGAGAGGTTGGAGAAGGAGAAAGGGGCGTATATGAAGGTTGTGCAGGAGAGGGATGGGGTTATGAGTGAGGTGGAGTTGTTGAGGGAACGCGTTGAGAAGTTGAGTGTTGGGGGGAAGAGTTTGGGGGAGGAGAAGGAGAGGTTGGCGACGGAATTGGAGTTGGTTACTCAGAAATATGAGAGGGTTCAAGGGGAGTTGTTTCGGGTTAATAGTAAGATGGAGAGTTGTGAGAGGGAGCTGGATAAGATTGGGATGGATTGTTCGAGGTTGCAGGTGGAGAATAAGAAGCTGCAGGATGTTTTTGATAGGAATAGTATTCAGATGAGTAGGTGGAAGGAGAGTGAGGGGGAGTTGAGGGGGGAGGTTGATCGGTGGAGGATTGAGGCGGAGGTGGCGAGGGAGAAGCTTGATAGGATTGTGCTTGAGGCGAAGAAGGAGAGGGAGGCGAAAGGGGAGGAGATACAACGGATGCAGGTTGAGATTGATAGGTTGAAAGGGGGGTTTGGGAGGGAACGGGAGAGTGGGAGTAGTGGGAGGGAGAGTAGGGGGAGTGAGCGGGGGAGTGAGAGGAGTATGCAGCAGGAGGAGGAGTTGTGTAGGTTGAAGTATGAGTTGGATCAGAGGATATCGAGTGAGCATCAGGTTAATGCAGAGTTGAAGAAATTGAGGGTGGAGATTGATGATTTGGTGAGGGAGAAGGGGTTTTTGGAGAAGGAGTTGAGTAAAGTGAGGGTTGGGGGGAATGGTGGTGGGGAGGAGGTTGCTACGTTGAAGAGTGAGTTGTCTAGTTATAAGATGAAATACGAGCGTGTTTGTAACGAGATCACTCAGTTGGAGACGGCGAAAGTTAACTTGGAGGTGCAGTTGAGGAGGATGGAGGAGAAGGTTCAAGGGAATGCTACGCCGAGGGAGGATATGAAGAATTTGAATGCGGCGTTGGAGGGGAAGAGTTTGGAGGTTGAGAAGTTGAGTGGGTTGGTTGAGGGGAAGAATGCTGAAATTAAGGTGTTACGCGAGGAGTTGAGGGGGTTGCGTGGGGAGATCCAGGTTGGGAATGAGGATGTTGGGGTGTTGAGGAGGGAGATTGAGGCTAACAAGAACGTGATTGAGAAGCAGACGAATGATTATAAGCGGTTGAAGGAGGAGTATGGGAAGGTGGTGGAGGAGATTAAGCGGGCGAATGAGGGGGTTGGGAAGTGGGAGCGGGAGTGTGGGAAGGTGAGGGCGAGTTATGAGGAGAAGGCTAATGAGGTTGTGAGGTTGAAGGGGGTGGTGGAGGAGAAGGAGCGGGAGGTTGGGTTTAAGGGGAAGGAGGTTGGGAAGTTGCAGGAGAGGTTGGATAGGTATAAGGCGCAGCAGGATAAGTATGAGAAGCAGATGAGTAAGATGGAGCATGAGATGATGCAGTTGACGGGGGAGAGGGATGAGCTTGTTGCGCAGTTGGAGAAGAGTCAGGAGTTGTTGGTGCAGTTTCAGAAGGAGTTGAACTCGAGGGTTCAGAACTCGGAGGAGGATAAGCATGAGGTAAAGTGGGAGGGGATTGTGATTGGTTGCGGTGCTGGAGCAATAGGTTAATGAGTTGTCTTGTCCATAGGTGGTTGGTCTGCGAGCCAAAGTTCAGGAGCTGGATGGTGAGGTGCAGCGGTTGAGGAAGGCGTTGGAGGGGGAGAAGAAGCGGGCTGGGGAGATGGAGGGGAAGGTTAAGGAGAGGGAGAAGGTGCTCGAGCAGATTAAAGGGACTGGGGAGCAGGAGATCAATCGGTTGAGGGGGGTTTGCAAGCAGTTGGAGCAGGAGTTGGAGGGGTTGAGGGTGAGTGGACAAGAGTTAGTTGTCATGTTTTGGTTGTCGTGGTTACTAATTTGTCATCTGTTTTCAGTCGCACGTGAACACGCTCCAGAACCAACAAAAGTCATCGTCTTCGAGTACAGAGCAGAAGGATAAGGAACTTGGCCTTTTGAGGTCGGAATTGGAGCAGTTGAACCAAAAGTTGGAGAGTGTGTCGAGGTTGTACTTGGAGAAAGAGACAGAGTGTGAGGAGGTGGTCAAGATGATACAGGAGCGGGATCGGGTTATACAGCAGTTGCAGGGGCAGTTGAATAGTGCGAAGGGGATGGTTGAGCAGATGGAGAGGCAGATGAAGGATAGTGGGGGCAAGGCGTCGAATGTTGAGGGGAAGTTGCATGATGCCATGAAGAGGTTGAATGAGGCGGAACGCGGGAGGGATGATGCGAGGAAGGAGGTTCAGAGGGTGAAAGGGGAGTTGGATCGGGTTATGAAGGAGATGGGGGCTATGCAGCAGCAGATGGCGCAGATGGCGCAGGCGGGTCAAGCGGCTGGAGGGGGTGGGGCTAGTGATGAGGAGGTGCAGGTGCTTAGGGAGGAGATGGGGAGGACGCAAGGGGAGATGGAGAGGTTGTTGCAGTTGGTTAAGATGGGGCAGGATGAGGTTAATGCTAAGGAGAAGACTATTAAGCAGTTGCAGGAGTGAGTGGGGAATTAATTTAATTGTTGAATAATTGGTGATGAGGTGAGAGGTTGCTAAACATTGTTATTAATTTGCAGACAACTACGACAAGAGAAGCAAAAGCCTAGCGGGGGTCCAGCTAGTCAGGTTCAGGCTGCTGCCGCCTCTGTTCTTGAACAGGTGAGTAGCGTGGTGCTTAATTTTCAACTAATCGTGTTTTTTCCGTGTGACAATTACCCTAACAACCAATATTTCTATTTTAACGCTGCATCTCCAGGGCCCACAAATCGGAGGGTTCCTCAAGTCGCTGTTCTAAAAAACCCTAATGGAATTTTATTTTTACCGTTTGACTTTTTCCAAGAATCTCTGCTAACACGACTATCACGCTCTGTTCACACACACGCTATACACAAAGCCTATCTTTAACCTAAAAAATGAAAATTTTTATCACGCTCGCAGGGATAAAATTGTGCACGCTACCATACTGCACAGTTGTATGAAAAAAACAATGAGCCTATATCTTAACCACTTTGGGATAAAAATTTTCTCTCTTAACTCTTTACACACATGTTAAATACCAAAAGTTACACTTAATAGGGTAAGCACACGGATGGTTTTTGGGGGTTTTTAATCATCATCATCACATAATCAATTGTTAATAAGTTTGGTTGAGTTTGGGTGGAGTTTAGTGAAACATTCCATTTTTTGATTTAGCACGTAAGTTAAATGGGGGATTGGGGGAGGGATTTTAATGTTACGAGGAAATAAAAAAAATCACAATAATTGGGGATTTAAATAAGATGGATCGTAGTATTATGAGACTATATGTTTTTAAACGATAAATGTGTAAGATAACGTAATGTTCTTTTTCTATTGTGTACAGTACAAAATCACTGCCATGTATTTTACAAGAAACAAAAATGATGCGGGGGGGTATTGATTTTTTTGGGGGGTTTTTTGTTTTTAATCGTGTTCAATGTTTGGGAGGTTTATTTTTATTTTTGCTTGAGTGTTTGGATACTGGGGTGGTGGGGGTGGATGGTGTTTTTTTTTATTTTTTTCGTGTGGTAGTGTGGGTTTTTGGTGCTAGGATTAAATACGGGGTGGTGAGATGTAAATGTAAAATTAGTGTAAGGTTGATTAAAAAGAGGTGGGGGAAAAAAGATTTATTGTAACGAGATGAATTGTAACTCCAAAAATTGTGTAGTTTAAATTGGAGTTTAATATATTGTGTGGGGTCATGGTTTTTTGGATTAAAAAACAATTGTAAATTTTAACGTGTGTGAGTGTGGTGTTTTATTTGTGCATAAATATTGATGGTTGAATTTGGTTGCAGGGGGTTGGGATACCTAAGAACGGGGTGGATAATGATGATTTTCTTGAGCAGCTTATTCAGTTGGCGGAGGATAGGTTGGAGGAGAATTTGAGGCTGGAGAGGGTTGTGTTTCTTGTGACTGAGGGGATGGGGGGTGGGAGTAATGGGGGTGGTGGGGATCTTGGGATGGTTGTTGCGGAGATTAGGTAAATGGGGGAGGGTTTGGATTTATGATTTATTATCTTTTGTTTTTGGGGGATGATTTGATCATTTTTGTTTGATTTTAAATAGAGACAAGTATCTTCGGAGAGACTTGTGTGAGGTGGATGCTCAGTTGGGGTTGCTTGAGGAGGAGAAACGGGGTGGAGGTGGGAGTGAGAGGGGGAGGAGGAGTGAGATTGAGGGGTTGGAGAGGAGGAGGGAGTATCTTATTAATCAGTTGAAGATTAATGATCATAGGAGGGTTTGTAAGAGGGAGGGGTGAGGGGTGGGGGGGTTTTTGTAAATCTTTTTTATGGTGCTAATTTATTTTGTATACTTGTATTGTTTTGTAATAAATATCGGTTATATTTTTTTCGACGGTTTATCGCAGAAAAACGTATCGGTTGTTGATTTGTGTTTAATTTTGATTGATTGAATATTTGCCAAGAAGAAATGAATCTTGACTCAACATGAAGATTAAGACAGATTGAATTGTGGCGTCATCTATTTATACTTGAGTGAGTAAGCCATACAATGTAAGTGGTAGCGTCACTTCTATCCTTTGTTCATTTAATTGATTTAGCATAACAACCTAGCAACAAGCACGAGTGCATATAACGCATTTACATCATCTCAATTCACCCCGTCTAATCCGACGCGCAACTTGAAAGCAGCTCGGCATGCATTGCATTGGCAGAGTTGTGTTCTTTCACTACACATCTGAAAGTCAGTACACCGGAGTACATCTTATGGTCGAGTTTTGGTTTAATTTTGTAGGTTAATTGTACTGGTCGATTTCAGTGATTAATTAAAAAGGTTTAATCATGTCGGGGCTTAGTCCGAAGGTGAGTGTTAATTGAGGTTAAATGGTTATTTGAATTTGTGGTTTTTTAAATATTTTGGAGGAGTTTATTGTTGGGGGATGAGTTGTGATTGGTGGGGCATAAGAGATGCGTGTGGTTATCACTGGTTAATTAGGTCACGTGTGCATTTAAATCTTAATTAAACTCTGATTTACTCTAATTTTTCCAGCCGATTAAAATCGATGGAGCAGGTCACATGCTCGGAAGACTTGCAGCGACCGTTGCAAAGACTTGTTTGAACGGTGACAGTGTCGTTATTCTCAGGGCTGAGTTGATTAACATGTCTGGGAATTTCTACAGGTGAGGGGGTTTAGCTGATCATGTACATGCTTTCATTAACGATTCTTTTGAAGTTCATTTTGTTAATTTTGTTTTCCAATTTTTTGTCCACAGAAACAAGCTGAAGTACCTCGCGTTCTTGAGGAAACGGTGTAACGTCAACCCTGCTCGTGGACCATTTCACTACAGGGCTCCCAGTGAGATCTTTCTTAGGACTGTGAGAGGTGGGTGGCAGTTTAACTTTTTAATTGATTGTTATCATGACCATGTGTTTAACAACGTGCTTTTTGTATTAGGTATGATCCCCCACAAGACGCAGAGGGGCAAGGACGCTCTCCACCGCCTGAAGGTGTTCGAGGGTATCCCACCACCTTACGATAAGAAGAAGCGTGTTGTTGTTCCTCAAGCTATGAGAATCATGTGCTTGAAGCCTGGGAGGAAGGTTAGTTGACTGTGTAATTTGACGGTTGGTGTTTCTGGTTTGGGAAATGAGTTTTGATTTTATTCTACAGTTCAGTTAGGTTAACCATTTTATAGTTTTGATTGGACGTAGTTATTTTCCAGTTGAAATCACATAAGTTTAGTGTACAGGTGTAATGGAATTTTAAAATTGTCACGGAAATTTCAAACTTGTTTACTGTTTGACTGCGTAAAATTACTATTTTAAACTGAATTCCAGCTGATGAGCCATAACTCAGTCGTTTAACGTACTTTTATTGTCGTTTAAATTTTTAAACAAACTAGCTTTACTGAATCAATATCACCTCAGTCTAAAAAATCAGAAATGCCACCACCTCTAGAGAATCACGCAACAATTAAACCCCGAATTTTAACTAATTTCCTTTCTCCCCCATAGTACTGCTACCTCGGCCGCCTCTCCACCGAAGTCGGCTGGAAGTACGCTGGTGTCGTCCACGAACTTGAGAACAAGCGTAGAATGAAGAACGCCATCCGCGAGAAGAAACGCAAGATCAAGAGGAAGATCACCAGAGAGGCTACAGACAAGATTGCAAAGGTCGCTGCTCCTTATAACACAGTTATTAAGGCTTATGGACATTAAATTGAGAAATAAAAAGAGTTTTTTTAAAGCGTCGAAATTTAAATATACTTTGTCTATCACGCATGCGCATCATTTAAAATTGCATTAACTTTCATATCACTTTACATCCCACAACACACAACCACACAAGTGCCATTCACACCAAAAAAAAACGCATCAATACCAAAACTCCTCCATCACTCCCATACACACACACAGCCTCAACCCAAAAAAAGCAACTTCTCTTCTGCATCCACTCGTCCCACACCAAAACATCAACTCGGAAACCCCATCGTTCTCGGGACTCTCGTCTCTACATAATGATCTCTTACACACACACACTCATCTCACATAATCAGTACAGTACAATCCCTGGAATTCCTATACACCTATACTTATCACCACCAAAACATCAAAAAAATGAACTCTACAGACACTGAGCAGTATACCACGATAGTGGATCTCGTATAGTAAAGTCTTTTAAAAAATATTAAATATTTATAATGGGGGCATTAAATTTAAATAGCTTAGTATAGTAAAACGCTTAATTACATCAAAATCCGCACAAAGTATTTTACACCATGACGCCCTCCAAGTTCCTCCTCCCAATCCTCCTATTCATTACCACCTCGTACTCGTCCCAACCCCCCTCCCCAATCTCCCCACCCCAACAGAACCAGTGCACTGCAGGGGTGCTGTTCCTCAGGTCGTTTAACAACAAGTCACAGGAAAACTCTATCATCCCCACAACACCATCGCATTTAAAGACGACCTACACGTTACAAGTGACGTACCCCTGCGACACCTCCCCGCTTCCTAAAATTGAAAAGCTGAAGAATCGGGTGAAGGACCCTTTCGTGTCGTTCTACTTGAAAAAACGACGCGGTATTAAAAGAGTGAAGCGACTGAGTGAGCTGGGATCTGGGGACTATGATGACGATGATGATGACGACGACGATGAGGACGATGGGGAGGAGGATGAGGAGGAGATTGAGGAGGATGAGCTGGATAACGTGGAGTTTGACTCAAAGTCTATAGAACCTTCCAACCACGTCATGTTGCTGCTACCAACTCCCAGTGTTCACGAGTCACCTCAGAGTGTGTACGATGGGGTGTATTCTGGGGAGCTGTTGTCTAGGTACCCTAACGAGATCACTACTAATATTCTGGAGTCCATCGCCCCAACTAAATCGTTCGCCCCAGTTCACACGTTCAGCTCTTACCGACCCACGACTGATGATGATAACCTACTGTTTATGAATGTTGGGAGTGGGGACGGGCCTGTTGTCCAGACAACGCCGATTTATAACCCTACTGACCAGAGTTACACGAGTTCGAGTTCGCCTCCGACGTCGTATTATGGGAGTTCTTATAGTCCAACGCCGTCGTTGACTGCTCATCTGCTTCATCCTATTCCGAAGCAGTTGATTTATGCGGGGGTGCTCCACACGCTTGTTATTCCACCTCATACTTTTCAGCCGCCTTGCTATGAGTATGGGTTGGAGAGTGGGGAGAACTGGGTGGATGTGAAACGGAATGTTGTCAAGTTTTTTCCGGTGACGGGTCACATTAGCGATTATACGTTTAAGCTGGAGTGTAAGGATTATGGGACGGTTGCGGAGATGTTTGTGAGTGTGCGGCAGAGGCAGAAATCGAGGTTGCATAATCACTCGTTTTTGTTGCAGTTTGGGATGATTAAAGGGAATAGTAGTAGGGTTGAGGTGATGGAGAGGTTGGTGAACGAGGTGAGGGGGGTGTTAGGGGGGAATGTTGGGAATGGGACGGATCTGGTGGTTTTGAGCACAGAGCTGGATACTTATCCTTTTAGGGTGGCGTATGTTAACGAGAGCGTCATTTCTAATGTTTGTCCTGTTGGGGAGTTCAAGTCTATTTATGAAGGGCTTCAGCGGGTTAACGGGTTTGTCAAGATGGAGCATGTCAAGTTGGTTATTCCTCAGGATAATAATCAGTGTGATGGGAGTGTTGTTAGTGAGGTGACTGGGGAGGAAGGGGGTGGGAGGGTGAGTTATGGGGAGAACTTTCCTCCGACTATTAAGAATCAGATTGATAGGTTGAATGGGAGTGTTGGGGAGTATTTGGTTTATGGGGTTAGGGAGGATTTTTGTTATGATCCGGAGGATGGGGGGACGAGGAATTTGAATGTGGAGTTGAGGAGTAGTGAGTTGAGTGGGGTTGGGGATGGGTACTGGTTGCAGTTTGATGGGAAGAATCAAGAGTTTTTTGGGTTGCCGATGGGGGTTGAGGAGGGGGGGTTTGTGCTTGATTGTAGTGATAAGGGGGGTGAGTTGATAATTGGTGTTTAATTGTTATGTTGATTGTATTCAGTATTTTAATTAACTTTATTTATTTCCTAGGCAAGTCAGCAAACGACGTGATCGAACTGCAGATCACCCCACCCAAAATCCAACCATCCCGGTACAACACAGAGTTCAACGTTCACTTCCAGTCCATACCGTTTACCCCCAAAGCGATACGCAAGTTTATTGAAAAGTTATCCCAAATCCTGTCACCCCAAATTCAGGTGCATTCGTATTCAGAGTCGAATAACCACGTGTTGTTCAAGTGGTTCAACACGAGTAACCCAAGTAGCGAGCATGAGGTGACTGAGATCCGGAAGGTTCTGTTGAGTGATGACGGACCTGTTAATAAGCGGTTTTACGAGCATTTTAGTCCAGAGTTTAATGTGAGTGTTGCGAGTGTTGTGCCGTTGCGGGGGTTGTTGAGTGAGAATAGTCCGGTTGATAGTGATGGGGGTGGTAATGACAAGGTGGAGAGTGGGGGTGGGGGGAGGTACTTTGATTTTGATAGTCATGAGGAGAAGGAGAAGGGGGGTGGTGGTGGGAAGGATGGGGTTGAGGGGGTTGCTAATGTTGATAATTACAGGTGATGGGTTGCTTTTTTGCTTTGATGGGGGTGTAGAGTAGAGTAGGAATGTGAGTATAATTGTTGTTTGTTTAATTGCAGTGGGTATTTGACAACGTACATAATCCCGAGTGTGTTGATTGCGGTGATGATTCTGTTGGCGTTGATCATTGCGTGTTTGCTGTCGAGGAAGAACAAGTACACTCAGGCGAGTACTGAGGATGATGGGCCGAACTCGAGGGTGTATTTGAAGAATGCGAAGAAAGGGGTTCCCGTTATATTTCAGGATGAGTTGGATGAGAAGTTGTTTGGGGGTGGGGGGCAAGGGGGGCAGAGTAGGGGGAATATTTATGGTGAGTTTTTGGGGTTGGAGTGATTGGAGTACGTGTAACTGTCTAAATTGTCTACTTGATTGTTTGTAGAACCCCCAGTGCCAAGGTCAGGAACGGGTACTCCACAGGCACACGGTCCTCAGAGGAACGACACTGGGTCGACGGGGATGCAGAGTCCTCGGGTCATATCACCTCAGCCACCTAGGGGTGGGTATCCAGCTCCTCCGGATTACCAGAACTCGATCTCGAGGTCGATGATGAGGAATAGGCATATGGGGGGGATGGGGTCACCTCCTCCGGCTGGTGAGTTTACCACTAAATAGCTCATAACTTAATGAAAACCCTTCTAAAACAACTGTGAATTATCTCCACAGGCGGCATCCCAGTATTCCCCCAATCCCACCACCCAATCTACGACCGCCAACCCCCAACCCCCCACCACCCCCAACACCACCACCAAATCGACTCTTACGCCCCACCCCCAGGGATAAACTACTACGGTATCCACAACTCTGCTAGTGGTGGGAGTGGGTTTAGCGGTGTGAGTGAACGGGGTAGCGGTGTAGGAGGACCCTCAGGTTATGGTGTTGCTTCACAGGATCGTGGGGGGTCTCAGCATCATCATCATGTTAGTAATAAGATGGCTCCTCCTCCTTATGTTCCTCCGTAAAGGACAGTACTGCCGGTATTGTGTTCAGTTTTTTTTGTAGGTTCCTTAATTATGCTTTAAAAAGACTAACGTATGGTGAATGGATTAATCGTAGTTTGTGACGTAAATTACCAGTTTTTTGTATGAATCGTGTAATATCAAATCGGGTGTTTTTTGTAAATTTTGATGGTGGGGGGGAATAAATAAATGTTTTTCTAGACTGAATATTGGGGGTTTTGCATGTTGATTTGTTGATTCCATGGAGATGCATACTCGCAAGGTTAAACGGTTTACTGTGGTGGAAGGAAAAGTGTAAAGATCATAAATGATCAGTCTCACATTACCCCGGAAAAGAGCATATTAATGTGAAAGCATCTGCATAAGCAGTTTTTACTTGAGTTAAAACATCGAAATCATCAATCTCGATTTAATTCCTGACTTTACAAATTGTTTTGTGCATGTATGATTAATTCAATTGTTTGAAGCCAGAAAGTTGTGTCAACGGGAAATGGAGAATGGAGTAAATTAATCATTTTCAGATTATAGAAATTGTGCACGAAACATAGTTATCACTTATGAGATTCATGATACAAACTTAGAGTTTCGTGAGTAACATGGATGTATTGATGCATGTTAAATCAAACTATAATTGTGTGGTGATGTTAAATTGAGGCAATTGGAATCCTATAGTTATGTTGTGCGATCCACATTTTACTTTTTAGTGGTGGTAATCAGCGAATACAAAATCGGCCAAACATCTAACTTACCATAAAAATCTGAACATACCGTATTTAAAGTATAACGTCGCGGATATGAACCATTTTCTGGAAGTTGAAACTTTCTAAGAATATTTTAAACGAAAAAAATAAGCCGAAGCCGACTGATGATTAATGTAGTTTTGTGTGACACAATCTAGGAGAGCAATTAAGTGTTATTTAAACCAATATAAAAATCATCAGTAGTTCAAAATTGGTTAACTGGCATGCGTTTTCAGAATTTCATATTTACTTAATTTTTTCAGAAATTTTAACGATTGATTGGGTTTATACTAGAGTTACAATTTTTATTATAAGTCCTCGGCATTTCTGATAATTTTGCTATGAATATCCAGTTAAAAATCGTCCATGAAACTTCGTTCACTTGTGCAACATAATCTGTCATTGTATTGAGCTATACGTTGAATGAACAGCGCGGACCAAATTAACTTGCAAATCAATCTAATGTTATGTTAGGATGTTGAGCAAATCGCATCAATCACTGGACAACGTGTGTGCATAATATATTTTGGAGGAATATGATAAATCCGTATGAAACTGGGTTGTAGTTGTATTTCGTGTCGCGTCGCGTGAAATTAAAGATTCATATAATCATGATAGAGTAGTTAAGTAGAAAAAGTAAATGATGTTTTCTGTTGAATTGCGTTGAGAGAGCGTAGTAATACATGCATTGTAGGTGGTAAGTAACCTTTCAAGTTGTTTTGGGTTAATTATGTTATGTGACTCGAACATATAAATGGCATATGAAAATGATCGTCTTAGAATTCTGTACGAGATTACGAGTGGCTACTAGGAGTAGATAAGGAATAATTCATAGACAAGGAATACGTGACTCTATGTAAAAAATTGAAAAATTCTATGCAATTTTGGGGAAGGCGAAATTGTTTCTATCGTCAAAATTCAATGCGTTTTAAATGGGAGCAGGTTGCTAACCAAGTTGTTATGAAGACGAACTCCGTGTATTTAAATTGAGCTCAATCGAACATACGAAGATAACATTGTTTAAGATATCCTTATTCTTATGGATTCCTGGAGTAGCCAGCAAGATAAGCTGACAAATGTCATGATGATTTTGGAGTGGCTTCCCATTTTATTTTATATGCATGGAATACGAAGGCAGATTAAAATATTACAATGCATTCTAAAAGATGGACCAACTGCATTTCTTGACCTTCTTCTATCTGCTTCGGTTTCGACAGTGAAGGAAATGATATGAATTGTTTTTCAAACCAGATTATACTCTTGTAACTTTACCCATTGTGATGCTGCTGAATTAGAGCAATTGGAATCCTACAATTATGTTGTCAGATAGTCAAATCTTCATTTTACTATTTAGTGGTGATTATCAGACACTACAAAATTGGTATTACGAAATCTAACTTATTATAAAATCGCAACATACCGTATTTGAAGTAAAACGTCGCGGATATGAACCATTTTCTGGAAGTTGAAACTTTCTAAGAATATTTTAGACGAAAAAAATAAGCCGACTGATGATTAATGTAGTTTTGTGTGACACAATCTAGGAGAGCAATTAAGTGTTATTTAAACCAATATAAAAATCATCAGTAGTTCAAAATTGGTTAACTTGCGGTACGCATGCGTTTTCAACATGCATGAAAACTTCCCCCATGAAAAATGGTAAAATCTCCAACAAACTGATACCCCAAATCAATAAAACACAATTTCCATATAAATATTTATTAACTATCTCACAAAACACACGTACAAAAAAACGCTACAAAAAACAAATGTAGTTAAACAAACTAACTCTATATCTGATGGATTTTATGAGTGAAACTCAATTAGGCTAGAATATGTGATGAATGTTGTATTTTTATACTCAGCATAGTCATCAATAGTTTAAAATTGTGCTATAGTGAAGTTAACTGGCGGTATGCATGGGATTTCGAAGAGTTTATGTTTGATTTCACAGGATTTTACCATTTAGTGGTGACTATTAGACTATCTAGACAAGATCGGATCATCATACCGTATTTACAGTCAAACGTCGCGGATAATACCCATTTTCTGGAAATTGAAACTTTCTAAGAATATTTGAAAAGAAAAAAATAAGGCAAGTGATAATTAACGTAGTTTTTTATGACACAATCTAGGAGAGCAATTAACTAGTTAATTAAACCTATATGAGAATCATCAGTAGTTCATGTGTATAGTTAACTGGCGGTTTGCATGCATTAATATTTAGTTAAGTTTTCAGAACGTTTTCTGATTGATTGGGCCTATTCAAGAGTTACCATTTTTAATGATAATTTCTCTGCATTTCTGATAACTTTGTTATGGTAATACCTGTTATATCGTCCTGTTATGTCTGAATTGCTGGGTAGCAATTAAGGTGAGAATTGATGGAAATACGGAGATTTTAATCGTGGTAGTGGTGGTCACCATTCATCATGTCGGGGTAACATGAGATGGACTGCGTGGTCACTTGCAACTTGACAAGTTATGTACTAGAAAAAATCTGAAATAATTTTGAGCAGCCACATAAATGAATTAGCGTGTTAAGCTTCAGATTTAATAATTAGTGTCACAACAAAAAGTTTTTGATTGAGTTCCTGGAATTTTCAAGCTCATTTACTACCATGTCAAGTTTAATGTGAAATGCAGTCATGGAAATGATATTTGAGTAAAGTATCGGGGTGATAAGAGACGATTGCGTGGTCACTTGTAACCTAACCTGCGTTTAAATTCTACCTACCTATGAAACAAACCTAAAAATTACCAAAACAAAGCTCACGAAACAGCTAATTAAAACTCTGACACATTGTCGCACAACAAATCGTTCAAATTATGCAATTTAAAAAAAAACATGCGTGATTCCAAATACAACGGGTGGACTTGAAACTACGTAAACAAGTGTTTTCAACATTAAGTTAATTAAATATGAATTACTGGAATTTTTAAGTAGATTTTTTACAATTTATGTCAAGATTAATACCAAAATGCTGTAATATGTTACTTGAGTAATTTAAATCAGGGCGATTCGAGACTACTGCGTCGTCACTTGTTACCTAACTTGTCACAGCAAAATCATCTCATGTAATTACAAAAACATGATGAAAATTGAATCTAACTTATTATAAAAATCGCAACATACCGTATTTAAAGTAAAACGTCGCTGATATGAACCATTTTCTGGAACTTGAAACTTTCTAAGAATATTTTAAAGAAAAAAATAAGCCGAAGCCGACTGATAATTAATGTAGTTTTGTGTGACACAATCTAGGAGAGCAATTAAGCCTTATTTTTAACCAATACGAAGTAGTATCATCAGTAGTTCAAAATTGTATATTTATTGCTAACTGGCGGTTTGCACAGAATTGAATGCGTTTTCAAAATTTAAGGTTTAGTTTTTTTCAAAACGTTCACTGATTGATTGGGTCTATTCAAGAGTTACAATTTTTATGAATACTTCTATATCCAGTTATAAATCGTCCATGAAAATACTATAAATGACATGAACTATTTTTCAAACCAGATAATGAGAGTGTAATTATACCCAAACAACTAGTTTTCTTAATGTGCATGTTAATTCCATGGTAACGCGTACTCGCAAGTTTAAATAGTTTAATTTTGCAGAAGGAAACTCGGGGAAAAAAGACCCAAATCATCCATCTGGAATCACCATTGATTAAAATGTTAAAGTTGCCAGATTCGTGTTACAATACATTTTAAAACGTTTGCTAGACGAACAACTCGTCAATGTATTTACTTGTATGATTTGCAAAGTTCCATCTAAATATAAATATGGAAACAACCTTTTCATGAAAACTTCACCAACGAAAAATGGTCAAATCTCCAAATTAATAAAACAAAAATTTCCATATAAATAACTTTATTAACTATCTCACAAACACGATTACAAAAAAACGCTACAAAAACCTCCAAATACAAAATACTGTTTATTTTCTCACCCCCACTTAATCTAACAAACATCACAAACAAAAACATGATTTTCACAGCATTAACACGATTTTAACGCAAAAGTTACAATAATTTTTATGATAATTGAAAACGCATGCCAGTAATTATCAGCCACTACAAGATCGGAAACACATTTATCTTACTATAAAAATCCCAACATACCGTATTAAAAGTAAAATGTCGCAGATATGAACCATTTTCTGGAACTTGAGACTTTCTAAGAATATTTAAAACGAAAAAATAAGCGGATTGATGATTAATGTAGTTTTGTTATTTAAACCATAAGAACTTAAGTAGATTTAGTAATTATTCTTAGGACAGTTGATTGCCATTTTGCCACGAATAGCTCGTTTTTGCTGATTATTTTAGTAAAAAAAATTAGCCCTTAACACATCATCAGTTTTTCACCAGTGACGAATTTCTAAAAAGTGGTGAAATTTTGATGATGAGGTATGGTAATTATATTTCAAATGTTGTTTTCAAAAACTATCAATTTCTACATACAAGGATGATGATAACTAAATCTAAGTTATTATAAAAATCGCTACATACCGTATTTAAAGTAAAACGTCGCGGATATGAACCTTTTTCTGGAAGTTGAAACTTTCTAAGAATATTTTAGACGAAAAAAATAAGCCGACTGATGATTAATGTAGTTTTGTGTGACACAATCTAGGAGAGCAATTAAGTGTTATTTAAACCAATATAAAAATCATCAGTAGTTCAAAATTGGTTAACT
>JAQFXM010003409.1:0-20382 GCA_034693345.1 Entomobrya multifasciata | reverse complement strand
AGGAATCGAACCTGTTATAACTGTCAGAGAACAGAGAGCTATCGGGGCAGCTAACCGTTCGTCCAACTTGGCTGCTCCTAGCGGTGGTGCTAGTGTAGTTGCTGAATTCTGTGGCCTGAATGTTTTTGCTATGAAAGCGTGTTTCTGTCTTTTACTTACTATCCCTTATTCGATATCCATCCATGGATTATAACTACAGCAAAAAGAGTGTATGGTATGCCATCCAGGAAAAAAACCGTAAAATGCAGTCGGCTGCTACAAATAAATATAATGGCATTGTAAAACTAGTTTTTTAGGTTGGTTAGTTAATAGTAGAGTGGATATACAGAGGGATAAAAAGGGTCCATAATTTGTAGCATGTACAACTTTTACACACACAACATGCCCTTTTACGTTTAGCTTTTTTGTGTTGGATTTATTTTTTTCTGGTGGAGGGTCTTGGTAGTAGTGGAGATAGAAGAGGTGCTTTGATTTGGTTCTCTCTACTTTATTGCTACTGTAAAAAGGAGCCAAGGACAAGTCAGCTATTAAGTGACTTACAAAAAAATACACAACAGCAACAATAACAAGCTGTGTTATATGGTCCTATTATAATCTAGTATAAATGGAAATTTCATTGTTTGCAGATATTTAGACCAACAGTTTAGTTTCCTCCTGGCATAACTATTGCTGCATTTTATATGATGTTTACTGGCAAACTGGCAAATATTTTTCTACTGAATTGATTTGGAATCGCAAGGGACTTAAATTTTTATATGCCTACTTATGTTGCAAGCAATTTGGTGAGGTACCCATTTCCCTTAAACCAACTCATTAAATAAAACCATTTCCAACAAAATCCGGAACAAAAATCAGCAAAAAAAAGTAACATTTGTTACGATTGATGCTGCTGATTGGATAAGACTAATGAGTGCAAAAAAGGAATGTGGTGGAAAGGGACTGCACCTTTTTCAGACGAGATGCAAGCAATAAATTTAACCCAAATGGTCTGCCATGCAGAGAGACACATAAATACATAAAAAGCAACAATAAAAATAGATTTTAGTCAGTGTATAAACCAGTTTGCAATCTAATGCTCGCTCTTTAATGTACATGGTATACATATTTAACACAACTCAACGGATTTTACAAGCAAAAAATTCATGTACTTAAACACAAAAATAACACAATGTCGTGCAGTAGAGTTTAAGTAGAAATGAAATAAAAATACACATGCTGTAGTTGTTAGATAGTGTTTTGTGTGAATCTGACAAAGACAATGAACCGAGTAAAAATACAAAAAAAACAGTAGTGCAGGGCTGATGGAATGGTACTTTCATGGCAGTGTGCAGAGATGCAATGTACACAGTGAAAATTATCAGCCAGTTTTACGGTAGGACTAGCACACAAACAGCCATCAACCGCATTCCACAGACATTTTCAGACTTTTGAAAAAAGAGAGAAAAATTTCACTGTTTTTCTACTGCCACTACCAGACCATGCCACAGTAGAACCCATGTAGTGTTGTAGTGTTATGTTGTACGTGTGTATTATTCAAAGTACATATAGTGTCGAAGCGGAATGTGTGCTGGGTATTTTCTTTTCTCTCTAGAGTAAATGCTCTTTACTCACTGCATATTATGTGGCGAAGTCAGAATGGAACAAAAAAATGTTGAGGCCACTTTCACTCTCTCTTTTAGACATGTACATTTCCAGAACTGTTAGAAAACCCACAAAAACGGATTTTTTTCTCCAGGTCAAATCCAAATCATCAGTGTTCAATGTTCCAGTCACCCAGTTTACTTTAGTGGACATCAGGAGACTGCAGGTAGCTGATAAGTGGGAAAAGTATACATTTTGCAGTGATATTACACCTAGACACTAAAGTCTATAAAATATCTAGTCTAACCAAACAGTTTATATCATTCCAGTCACTATGCCAAGGACAAGGAAAACAATGAAGGACTTTTTTTATTTCCTGAAGCAAAAAGTTTTCTGAGTACTGATACAATTCTCTGTATTCTGTGACTACAGTCTAAAGGCACATGATAATGATGATTTGTGAAGTATCTTGTTTTTTAGTGGATTCATGGCAATGATGTCACGTTATTGCAATATGTACTTATATGTTCCTTTCTTATTTGATGGTGGTCAGCATCTGATAATCAGGTTTGAGCTCTCTCCAAAACTGTTTCCCTTACCGATACAGACACATACACACACAATCTCTCGGTTTTCTATTGCCACTAAACAGTTATTATTGGCAAGAAGAAGAGACAAGAAGTAAATAAATTGTTTGGCTATTTTCACAGCAAATAATGTATGGAATTACCAGTTCAATAGCCGCTCTGTATTACACCACCATCAGCTTTTATTGGACAATGGTGCCCCTGCAGTGCTGTTTGGCTGCTTTTCCTTCTTTGTACAGCTGTGTGTATACAATTTTTTATCCGTTTCCTCCTCGTTATTATCATCTTTCTTTTTCCAATTCATTACTTACTTAATAATGCAAACTACGTTTTACTTGTTAGCAGAGAGTTGCAGTGCAACGGAGCCCAGCTGGATAGTTAGGTTGGTGGTATGGTGTTGGAATCCCGCCTGGTAGAAATGAGGCAACGAGAATATATTTATCAGGTTACCTGTTTATTTTTTTATCGAACACCCGATCCAGACACAAACAACCCTTACTCTTATTTTCTCCCATAAAAAGATATATGGACTTATTTTTTTGGCAAAAAAATCTATTGTTTTGGGTTTCCCTTTATTCATTCGTCTTACAAACTACAAACTACCACTTACCAGAATATCATATATAATGTGTGTATATGTATTCATATATATACGTATCATCTCAAAGTAATAAACAATACATAACACCCAGACTAAAAAGGTAGTTTATCTTCACACTCTGAATGAAAACACATACTACAACGCTGAATACGTGATGTTCCGTACAACATTTTATGCATTCTTACTCCGAAACCTTTTATACTTTTCTCTTTTTCTCTATCGCTCCCACTTAGCCCTTTCTCACTCTTCTTGTTCTTCATCGTCTTCTTCAGCTTCTTCTTCTACTTCTTCTCACGTGAACATTTTGATATTCCGACAGTCACCGGAAAATGAATCAAAGGATCGAAATTTCCTAGTCCAGAAAGAGCTCTAAACTTCTCAGGAAGTCCGGACAAGACGAGTAAGAAAAAGAAGAAGACGCTGGTGTGGTGTATGGTGGTGGCGGTGTGTTGTTATTGAGAAAATGTGTGTGTATACATGGTTGTCTATGTGTTTTTGTGCCAGCTCTATATATATTTTTTACACTTGTTCACTTGCTTCTGCTGCTGTTGCGGGTATTTGCTTCCGTGAAAACTCTAAATGGAGACGACATGTACTTTGGAGTTCACAAAGGCGTGATAAGTATAAAAACGTACACACAGGCACAAACATTCAGTCAGACACACAGAGAAAAAGAAGGCAAGGGAGACGCCACAGAGATCAAGGATTTGTCAAGTTTACTCTATAAAATTTTCCTAATGTCCTTAGGCCCCAGGATAAATTGCTTCTTCTTCGCACTCACTTTCTACCTTACTTACCCAAACTCTCTGCGTATCTACTGCAAACACCTACTCTGTTTTTCATATTTTCTCTCTGCAAATAAACAGAAAATAAATTTTTAGGTGGTTGGTGTATCTACATTTGTACATTTCCACACAGTATTTAACTCTTTTACTTTCAGTTTCCGTATTCTTTCTTCTTTTAGCTCTGTCTTTTTCCTCCTCCGCCATCACCAGCCCCACCACCACCTCTCCTGTCTTTTCATTTCTTTCTCTATAAACACTACAGACAAGGTTTTAGCTTCTTCTTCTTCCCTTCCTAATTCACATCCTGCTCTGCTCCTTAGCATAAGAAAAAGAGGAACCTAACAAGAAGAAGCACATAACAGACTTTAAGCCTATGCAACACTCCAGAGTCTTTCATCCATGTGCTATCCTTTTTTAGAATATTTACTGCCTCTCACATTCATTCAGACATACACTCTTTCAAACTCTGCGTCTTTTGTATTAAAATATAAATTGTCAAGCGGTAAAATTAGAAGAGGAAAATGTTCCTCCGAAACAGCAGTGAAAGTGTGTCATTTCCGTTTTAGCACTCACAATGAAAATTAAAGTGTTGCGTCCACACACACAAAAACACGTCCATAGTTGATGTTGTACATGGTGTGTGTATAAAAAGAGAAAACTGTGCGGTGGTAGTGGTATGCTACTGTTCTACCAAAAACAGACAGCCAACATAACAACAAAAAAAACAGTCGTGTGAGATTCTTCGTGAGAAGACTACAAAAAAATCAATTCAAGGCTTGTAAACTATATCAAATGTTGCTGATGATTGCTGTATAGCAGTAGTAGTGGCATGGCATAAAGTGATATGTGTAGTAATATCGATAAAGCATTTCACCATTTAAAAACACACATACAAATTTTCTTACATGTGAAACGAAAATGTTGGTCGTTCTTTTCTTTTTCTTCCTCTTCTTTAAAACATTCTTCTTCCTTTTCGACATTCCATGTCACTTTACGCTTTACTTGCGATAGAATCTGAAAAGTATAACGAAGGAGAATAAGAAGAAGAATAAGCACCAAATTCTAAAATCATAGTATTCATTCATTCATTTATTCTTCTACTGATGTTGGAGATGATGATGCCTTTTCTCTTCTTCCTTTTCCTCTTCACATTTTGTTACTATAAATACGAATAGTGCTATTAGTAGATGTAGTCGTGGTGGTGATGATGGTGGTGCTAGTACTAACAGCAGCAACCGCAGTAGTATGTAAGGTTAGGAGTTTGCAATGCGAGAAATATGTGTATAATGCAGTCATTGAAATAGTGAAAGAGAGACGAAGAGAGAAAATCGACTTTTTGCTAAAAATTCATCTCACGTTGGTTCTCTGGAAAAAAGGAAGTTTAACAAACGTACATTCTATGAACGAAACGTAAAGTAAGGGAGGATAGGAAAGAGGAGAAAAAAAGGAAGAGAGCTTTGGAAAGAGGACATCGTGTCTCGAAAACCAATTGTATCCGATCAAAAATATGTATACATACAACATTCACAATGAGAGAGAAAGTGAGTGAGAGAGAGAGAGTATTCATAAAGGACATGCATGTGTGATGATGATCATGATGATGATGCATGCATCATTCTCATCATGACTGCCTCCAAGTTAATGATCATGATGATGATGAGAGTAATAATAAGTGAGGTACTTGCGTAATACATGTGTGTGTATGTGTTCACTAGAGGTACACAGTCATCATTTCTGTAATAACGTGCTTTTCGTTATTTTGGATGTTAAGCAAGAAAAAAAGCTCTGCATTTTACGAAATAAAAAAGCTAAAAATATATACTCCAGTCTATCCGGACACCAGCGGTACATGTAGTAGAAACAAAATATATATCTTAATGTACATGTGTACATTTTATGTAAACGAGATACATGAGAAATGTACATGGATTTAAGTCAAGTATAAAGAAAATACGGGAATGGGACCAGAAAAGATGACTAAGGATGAGTTTGAGTAGCACGACAACGAGGACGAGAGAGAGGTACGTGCTTGAAGCACAACCGGGAATTTTATTCTTTGAATGTTATCACCCAAAAAATTCTATTACAAGCTATGTGAGAAGAAGGAGAGTCAGAAAAAACGGGAAAAATGAAGATGCCCGCCTGTCCTTTTATACTGCCGAATTTTTACCTAAATACATTTTCCTATCATAGCTTCTTACTTTCTCTCTATCTATCTGTACAGAAAAAAAACTCTGCTTGTCTGTCTATCTCCTTTTCTCTGTACGATTTTTAGTCCTTTTTTTGAAAGCCAAAGCAAATTTTTTGATCACCATGATATGATATGTTGAGAAGATTGAAAGATTTTTTGATTTATGGATCTCTATAAAATATCATAAAAATAAGATGTAACTCTCAAAACTCCTTTTCTCTCTTCTTATTTTTCTTCCTTCCTCTTCCATTCATCTTTTTATCATCAAGAAGTACATATCATCCATGTTAGATATATTTAATATTTTTTCTCAAAAAATATAAAAATCTTATGCCACTTATGAAGTACTTACACATACATACATTAGTATGGCGACACAAAGATTTTCTAGAAAAAAACACGACAATAACAAAAATCTATTATCTATAGTTAGGTACATCTATCTCTCGCTGAACAAACAGGAATAAACCTTCATCAATTCGAAGACTCTTCTTGAGTAGACAAGACTTGTTGTTTAGCAGGGTGCAGACAAGTTTTGTAACTACCATACACACAAACTCTCGTTGTCATCGATGTCTATTCAATATTTTCATGTAAAAAGGTAAAGCCCCTTTTATTGAGCTATACAGACCCTGAGTGACAGCCACTAAACAGGAAAACTGCGAGTACTTTGCCAATAACTTATCCCTTTCCAAAAAAACTACAACAACTTTACTTTTACTTTGCTTCTTTCCTTTTAGAATGCACGTACAGAGAGTGAGTGCGCACACACACTTACACATATATATACTACACTGTGATATATATCAAATGTAAACTTGAATATACACATAGACCAAGTATACATTTTTGGCTTATACAGAAAATCTCCATGGCATTTATGCATGTGTGCGTAAGCAATGCAAAGTACACTTACGCTCTTTAATATGTACGTCGTCACAACACGAAAATCTACACAAAAAACATAAATAGTTGTTCATGCATCATCATGTGTTGTTGTTGTGTGTCTACTTACACATAATGTAAGTACACACGTCTATTTTTATGAATATAACTGAAATTCCAAGCTAGTTAGCGCGACAAGTATGCATACTATAAAGTGCAAAAAAGGACAAGAATTTTTTTTACTAGCCAAAGGCAGCTATACACTTTCTTTTCCTTATAATAATGTAACTATACTACTTAAGTAGATATAATGTATCTACGCACATTTTTTGCCAGTATAAAAATATAAATACATGGAAAGAATTTTGATGGTACTGTCGCTGTCGTTCCTCTTTTCAATGCTTTACTAAAAGTAACTTATACCAAACCGATTTTTTCTTGAGTAAAAAAAACACCAGTTTTTATCAAAGAAAAGAGAAGGCACATGTACACTGACGACTGAGTTTAGTGATCCTTTTAATGTGTGTCCTGAGAAGAAGAGGTGAGTGTGCTTTTGCTTACGTAAGTAACGTAACATGCTGCTTTTTCAAGCATACATAAATGCATGTGTATTGTACTCTTGTGTGCTTGCACAAGAAAAAAAATTGTCCTTTTTTGTAGTACACAGAAAACACATTATTCATTCCTCTCTTTTTTAGCAAGAAAGCAAGATATAAAAATGCTTCTCGTCGTCGTCGTCTTGGTCGTCATGCTGCTGTAAGAATAACTGCAATAGCTGGAGGCTTATGAGCAAGCTATTTGTACAAAAGGGTTTATTCCAGGGGCATAGTAAAGATATGTTAAGTACTTGAGTTTCCCTATTTATCTTGAAAAAAAATATTTCGTAACTAGGTTTTCCTTGTTGAGTAGCCCTACTTGAAAGTTAAGAAGGAGGAGTGGAGGAGAAAGTTTCGTTACGTGAATTTTTTTTGTGCTCTTCTTGTTGATAGTAAAGTATGGGATATAATATTATATGATAGATATAGAATTTTTTTTGGATGATATTGACTGGTTCTTTAGTGGTTACGTATAATATTTGCGGGTGAAAGGAAACTTTTCGTGTAACTCTTCTGTAAAAAATGGTATTAGGTATAATAATAGGAAGAGTTGCGAAAGTGGAGCCAGGAGGACAAGTAGAGAAAGTCGTTGGATGGGATATCGGCAAAATTTGGACTGATTTTTTGGAGATATGCATGCGTTCATGCATTCACGCAGAGAGAGAGAGAAAGGGAGAAAGTAGACAAGCAGGGAGAAAGTAGGTGAGTAAACAGTAAAGTGAATGAGGGAGACGTTGACTTTTTTAGAGTGGTTGGCTTTGGTTTCGCTCTTTTTGCTGGTTTGTGTGTGTGTGGGCCTTTTGCCCTCTTCAATAAGTCTAGTTACTTTGCCAACAACGTGCACGAAGAAATCTAAAACGAAAAGGTTATAATGTTGAATGTTGTATGGGATTTGCTCCTGGTACCACTGGATTGTTATATATTTCCTTACTCGCACAATGAAAGAGTGAAGTAGTTATAACATATCCTACATATTACTTATTCGTACACGTTTTGCACAAGGTACAAAAATGCATGCATATGTAAGTAGGTACGTCTGTATGCAAAATAGAAGGGATTTTCATGAAGAACGGGAAATGGAAGAGACTCAAGTTTGGAGAGAGAGAAAACACGACAGTAGCGCAAAAAGGCCTGCCCGGTTTAGCCTTCTTCTTTAACTTTACTTTGAGCAGGTCTTGACATGTACTGCTACTCTTGCTAACTTCTATGAATGCATTCATGTAACCATCGCTTGAAGATAAATCAGTGCTTTTGCTTTCTCTCTTTCTGTCTTCTGTATCCCTGCCTACCGTATCCGACTTGACTTGGCTCTCGTTTTCTGCACACAGATATCTACACAAAAGCAGAAATACACCGACTCGGTTATTTTTGGGAATAGATAGTGTACAGTGAATAGTAGTAGTTTTTTAAAGTTGCAGAAAACAGTCAAGTAGATAGAAATTCATAAAATATGCAGCATTTCACATGCAAATTTTCTGCATAGAAAACAGCAGTCATATCGTCTCCTTTTTCTGGAATCGGAGGTACTGGGGGAATATAAATTGCTGGGGAATGAATACCGGTAAAGATTACACTGTAGCGGGTAACGTTTTCAAAAGTAACATGCACTTGTGTAAAGCTACTTCATTCTCTATTCACTTTGCACAACCATTCCTCTTTTCAATGGAAACGCTATTTGACAAGTGAAAAAAATATCATGAATTTTTTTCTAACTTGTTCCATTCCCTTCTCTCTTTCACTCTGTGGATCACTGTATGAATTCCGAAAGGTACTCTTAAAAAACTAAGTTTTGGTTTCGCAAACGCAGGTGCATCCTTCCAGCATCTAGCAACTGGCTGAAAATAAGGTGTATTTCTTGGAAAGAAACAAGGGCAAAATCACCAGCACATATTTCCGTTTACTGCTGTTTGACAGGATTTCTGCACAGATGCATCAACCAATCCGTCTCAACACCTTACACTCTCAGATGTACATAGGTTCATGCAACAAAAAATTCCACATGTGTGTCTGTCTGCTTTCATTTATTCCCAATTTTATTGCATAAAATGAGCTTTCAATTTAGAACTTCAACAAATCTGTTACAGTTTGACTTCTTTTACTGCCATCCATTCTTGTTAAAGATAAAAAGACAGGTTAACACGAATATAAAATGAATAGCATGTCTCCATAACATCCTGCTCTGCATTCATAACAGATTTTTTCATTGATTTGCTCACCAAATAGAACTATTGAACATCAAGTTTCATTTAAAGCCAAACATTTCGTTTTGATAAACATACGTACATGCATACAACAGACATAAAACCTGAACATTTAACGTACATATGTTTTAATTACCTAAACTCTGCATTATGCCCCAATAATAAGCGTAATGATACCGTAGCCTTCAAATTACTTATTTGTTTACCACAAAATTTCGTCTTGTCATGCAAAAGAACATATATGCTCACTTTGCAGTTTTCTACTCTAGTTCGTTAGCAAACAACTTGTAGTATCGTCATTTTATGAGTTTGGAATAAAATAATGGTTTGCGGTTGCATCACGTATTAGCCTTGGCTAACCTGCACATTTTTGAATAAAGCTGCAAAAAGGGGAAAAAGTAGAGAAAGTCAGACAAGAAATTATTATTCTTATTCCAACTTGATTCTTTCATTTTTTCTTTCCTTTCTTGGCTTTATCCCTTTTTTCTTTCTTTTTCGCTCACTGTATCACAAACTGAACTCGGTGGTCTCTCTCTCTCTTTCTTTCGCTGCATTAAATGGCTAGCAGTACTGCCACTGTTAGTTGTTTCCATTCTCTGGGGATCATAATTTAGCCACCAGAATGTGAATGGATTTAGTTGTGCCCATCCAAGTTAAGAAAGAGTCAGTGGTTCGTAAAAAAGTATGCTCATTCCAAATACATATTGTACAAATAATATAATATAAAATATTTCTGCAAATGGCAAAAACTAGTACAGTTTGCTGATACGTCCTTTCACATGCATATATCAGCTTACTTTTATATTAAGTAGGATATCCCTCTGTGCTAATACATTTTTTTCCAAAAGTAAAACTAGTCGAAAGGGCTACATGGGTTTATTTCTGTAGAGAAAGCTTTTTTCCTTATGGAGAGAGCCAAAAATGCTTGGTTACTTTTCCAACGGGATAGATCTTTCTCTATTGGCTCATTCCACTAGTCAGGGATATAGTTGATGAAACGTGGGAACTCTACACATAGCTGGTTTACTATTCGCCAAAATAGTATATTACACTTTATATAGATAAATAAATAGAAAAAGTATGCCTACTTACACCCAAGGTAACTTGGCTTGGTATTTCACTTGGATTAGACCATCTTATATATCATGAGCGCTCAAGTACGTAGATAAATATATACTAAGCTTTGCTAACATAGGTAAATGTACATACAAGTAGTTTATAGACAACTAGAAGTGAACTCTGCCGTTTCTCTTTCGTAGTGTCTTGTTTAGTGAAGAGGAAGAAGAAGGTGAAGGGGAAAGTGTACTTGCTTATTTAGAATAATAATATGGTACATGGGGGCAACCGAGCAAGACATATGACTCTATTAAGAACGTAATCATCATGTATGAATGAATTGTATGTGAATGTATGTTAAATATATATAAGGTGTGTGTGTATATAATATTTTTTGTATTAGTAATGCACTGTCACTGTCCTACATTCACATCCAGAAAACGTAGATATGTGTTCTTTGCTCCCCCTGTCTCCCTGCCTCTCTCTCTCTGGTTATTATTAAGGGAATAGGAAACTTTTTAAGGTGCGGCAAAAGGTTACTGGATAAAAACCAAGGAATTTTGGTGAAAAGTAGAGCGACAGACGTATGACAAGAGTGAAAGCAGGTTTTAAGCAATATTATTCCATTTCTCCCTACGTCCTTCTCGTTTCTACTCCACAGACCTGACTTCGCTACGCGGTTGGCTGCACAATGGAGAAGAAAAGTGATAAAAGCAAACGGCAGTCTATATGCTCATATACTTGGTGTATATATTACGTGTGTTTAGCAATTGGAGCATTTACTAAGTTATATAAGAGCCTTGATAAGTAAACTGTGTGGCCTGAAAATCTTGGATATGATGATAGCCGTGTTGCAAAAAAAGTAAGGAAGCAGAGAAGAAGAAAAAAGTAGTAATATCTGCTAACTTGATGAAAATACCGATTGTGAGTATTTACGAATATCTCATTGAGGTCGAGTGAAGTTGTTTGGTCCTTAAGTGTAACAGAATTAGACACATGCCAAGAATATTTATCCACTTTTATCATGAAGGAGAAAAAAGCATTAGTAATATACACTTATAGGAAAAAAAGAACAAAGGCAAAAAAATGTTCTCTGCAATTGTGATGAAACTATCCACACATTAGATAAATAGTAAGCTACATCATGATTTATAAAATCATGTGCGTGGTTTTGTAGTGATAGCAAGATTACTACTATCGTGCATCTCACATGTACCGTGAACATGCAACGTGTTCCGCATCAGTTATTCATTCATGTCTGGAAATGAACTGGATTGCAAATCAAATGCCAAAATATCTTTTTCTTTTCATTTGTCTTACAATTAAATATAAACATTCAAACAGATGCAATTGCAGTGATTAAGGAAGAAAAAAGTATGATGCGATGAGTAGCCCATATGTATATACGAAATCGATTTGTACAACCTTCTCAGTATTTATTTACGTGTTTTGATATAATATTAAAGCGACGCGTGGCGAGACGCCTTCAAAAATAATAGTTTCTTTTACCAACTTCTCCATTTCAGACTGACATACATTATTTCTCTGTCTACTTCTAAATTGTGTCTTGTAGTCTTGTCTCTAGTCATTTATATTGACGATCCACATTTTCCACTGGTCATCGATAATGACACGAGTTCCTTGCTCTTTTTGTGGTGATACAAAATAACACCAAAAATATTAGTACACTTTCTTTGTTTTTTGTACGTGAAAAGTGGAAAAATTCATAGCGAAACAAGACAGTCTATCGTAAAAATAACAATAGTCATATAGTGGCTATGGTAATGGCACATCAGGAGACTCTCTCTCTCACTGAATGTGTGATGGTAGTAGTGGCAGTGGTACTGCAAGTGCCAGAACTTTTGCACACCAACAGTTTTTCTTTTTCTTTTCTTCATCCTCATCGTTTTATATGTCGTCATCCGGCAGCTTCCTCTCTGCTACTATTGCTTCTAGTTGTTCCATTCATATAGTTCGCATGTGTACTTATGTGTGTGTGTGTGTGCTCGGGCAACGTGAAATATTGATAAATGTTTGGAAACCAGCACAGGGCACCATGATATCTTCCACAGTCATTTTGACAAATGCAGCAATAAATAAACATTTCCAAGAAGACACACAACTAGTGCGACTACTACCCCCTCTGAAAATTATCCAACAGCGATACTCTCCTACTAAAAACTTTAACAATATCTTCACTGACTTGACTACACTACATTTTCGCACATAGTTTCATCAAGAAGACAGAGAGAAATGCACAGATAGAGAGAGAAGAGTTCAGAAAATAGTTTGAAGCCTAAGTCGAGGAGTCGAGTTCAACGGTTCGTTATAGTAGATTTTCGTGTTCGTAGTATATATTGTACAATGAATATTTTGTAGAGTTTATGTTAAACTTGCTCAAAATCTCTCCCCAGTTGTTGATGTGTAGGAGTGAGGAGAGTACGTATGGTTAGAGGTTGCTCAAGAATAGAGGTCATAATATTTTCTATATTTCTACGCATTCCTAAATAAACTATTATACTCTTCTTTCCGGGAAAATGATATCATTTTCTCTACACGGTTCAAAGGGAACACGGATGAAAAGATGCGGATACACGAATGTAAGCCTTTGCCGCTTCAATGATTTGATTTTAATACATTTATCTGGCTTTGGGCATTTCTACTCTAATAAATAGAACATCTTTTATATTTATAGATATTTACTAGTTATCTTTATACTAAACTGGTATGCCCACTTTTTTTACTAGACAACCCAAAAGCTGAGTTGGGGATCGGGATCACTCATTTTCTCGTTGTATGTTAGTCCACCACTAGTCTTCTTTCTTATACAGCTTAATATTATATCATATTTCTATTTTTGGTGAACTACTGGAATGGTTCACTTTCCTCTCCTCTTGTCCCTCTTCTCTACTTTGTCGTGATACTGTCAGAAAATATGCACGGGTCATTTCTCATTAAATCGCTCACTGCCATTCCTATTTCCCTGATCCCATGAAACCAACAGTAAAACTAACTGAGGATGATTCGAGCATATGCCCTGCTGACTAAAGCTTTTCCTCTAGTCACCAGAGCAACTCTGAAGTCTAATTTTGATTCTTGAAATTATTATGAAAGTTGAACAGCTCGAAACAAATACTGAGAAAGTAGTTAGTTTTAAAAATATTTTAGTATAAGCCGCCTGTACTTTTCTACTTTAATATTTACTATATCATTTTGATAAAGTAAACGCGGTCATGTGGTTAAATATAATTTAAGAATGTTTTGCTTGTTTGTTTTAAAGTGTGAGCTTTTCTCACACTATATCTCTCTCTTTATATGACTACTTTGTTGAATTCTGATTTTGTTGCTAATACGAAAATGTAGAACATCCCGTTAAGGATACAAATTACACCACAATTTTAACCAGAATAATTCAGGGTAACTTCATCAAAAACTGCAAAGTTTAGTACTTATATTTTCCACGTACAGCTTTTCATTTTAAAGAACAGCCATCCACCACCACCACCCAACCAACTCATGTAACAAACTTTATTTTTCGCAGACTCGTTTCATAAATACATACATGACTACCATAATATATTACACTCTATTAGCTCAACCATGATCGTCATCTCACGAGCACGATGCATAAGTATGCAATTTTGAGGGAAAACTTTGGCAGAAAAGTTTTTGGCGAAATTGCGCTTGGTTAAGTATCTATTTCTATTTTCACCCTCAAAGTGGTACTTGGTACAGCACCATATTTTGGTTTCACTCAACCTTTAAACAAACAGTTTACACTGTGCATACTTCATACTCTCTATTTCATGCTTGATTATCATTTTTTGTAGTTTAGTCAAGTATCTTATGCAACCACGTAAATAATACGTTTCATGTTTTCCTGGAAAGGGGAAAAATTATTTACCTTCCTATTTTAGCGATTATCACAGCATGAGCCACGGAGATTGGTACAAGAAATTAATAAACCATCATAACAATTTAACAGTATGTAATAAAGTAGTACAAAAACTTTTCCAGTGTCTGATATTCAGAAATTTTGGCAAAGTGTCAGGAATATTTGTCGTAGTATAATGATAGGTGACTGATCCTTTCAAAAGTTCATCAAATAAAAATTGACAAGTACGTGCTAACATTTGAGATTTTCGACGAACTCTTTTTTATGATGACTCATATGACCTTAAAAATTCTCCGAAGTGAGTATATTCAAAACAATCAAAATGAGTAGAAAGTTTTTTTAGTAACAGATTTTATGGTGCCATGACAATAATTTACATGTCACCTCCTTAGAAATTTGGTCTTTATCAGTTGACATATCAGCCACGCATTAAAAACATGGCCCGTAAAATATTTTTAATGTAAAACTACAAAACAATAACTAAATTTTTAAAGACATCACATCACTGTGACTGAACTCTATAAAAGCAATAAAAACACGTTTGAAAATCTCAGAATTTTTTATTTCTGTTTCTCAACCCTTTTAAAATCATGAGTTGGTTTAATAGAAGATGAATATAAAGGCCAACCCCAAAGATTAAAGAACTGTGGGGAAAAACATTATTGATGATAATGGTTTTATTTTATTGTAATAATGACAAGACAACGGGGAGTGTTATTGCATCATAAAGTTTTTGCATCAGCCAGTGTTATTACTGGTGAAGTTGACTTATCCACAAAAAAATATTATTTGTCTTCTTTTATGGTCCTCCAAGTAATCTTTAGTTCACTTCCTATTATAAATGTTAATGTTGAATTTTATCATTGCCATTGCTTTCATTTCATTTGCATTAGAAGTCATCACAGGTCGACCAGGGATAATAACACACCAGTATTTAAAGGAGTTATAAAAGACAAACAATACATTCATCTAAAAAATTGACGACAACTAAAATTTTTATATCGGTTGTCTGACTCCGTCATAATTTCCACCTTTTGAATTTTTGCAATTCAAAGAAAGATAATAATGAGTTGCACTGTAGGCAATCTTATTGTTGAAAATTTTGCAAAAAAAATCAAATTATACGGCCACCCGTTTTATGTATATGCTCTTTGTTAAGACGTTGTAAAAAATGTCCATGACAAACCCAGTAAAAAGAAGAGGAACCATTGTGCATGTCACCTCCAAACAAATTTCACTGGTAAAATTAAAAATAAACGAGAATACATAAATTATTTTACATTTATTATATTAAGTCTTATAGCACCCTTATTATTTGGTTTTTTAATAAAGCTGCTTTGTACAACTTTTGGGGATAAAGAGAAACCATAAATAGTACAATGAGAGATACCTAGTTACTATACCACCACCACCACCATTTATATCTGCGGCTTCTAGTTTAGATGTCAGTAGTGATAATGATGATAATGCTGAAAAGGAGAAAAACACCACAAAATGAATTTGCTAAACAAGCCAGACATTTCACTGCTGTCACCACATTTATCCTACTCCTCCCACTTTTAAAGTGTGTAAAAACTTTTACATCCTACATATTATTTGCATACAAATTTTTCCCCTTACAAAAAATAAACCATGTTGAGAGATTTGAAAAAGAGGAACATGGAAAATTACTTGCAAGTGTGTTTTCACCAAAAAGACACAAGATGAGAAAGAAAGACGAGAGAACTGCAAACATTCAACTTGCTCCTTTTTGTCGCCTGGTCTGGCCTGCTTTACATGTAAATACAAAAACACAAGTGTGCATGCATACACAAAAGCCAAAGAGCTTGCTTATAATAACAATAAATACTACCACCTACACAATCCTCTTTTTGTATACTTATGCATGCATCTATTTTTGGGTTGTCAAGACATTCTTAAAATTTTCATTAAGGTTACTTGAATTCTCTCTTTTTTTCTTCTGGTTTTTCTTGCTGACTTGAGTTGAGATACATCTTCTTTTTTTTCGTTTTCACTCTGACGATGAGAGACATTGAGAATATGAGATTACCTTGAACAACATCTTGTTTTCTTCAAACATTTTTTTCTAGTATGTATATTGCACATCCCATTCACCTACATAAAAATAAAAAGTGGCTTTGCTCTTCAACATTAATTTTTTTGCATGTAACATTGGTTGCTATGCTATAGCTTTTTATGCAGATTATTTTTGTCTTGAAGCTTTGTAAAAGTAAACAAATAGTTATTTTTTCTCCACCCAAAAATAGCACAACAATACACAAGGTGCAGGTTCACCACTTTTCTGAGCAAAAACATATTTTCTATCTGATACTACCTCTCCTGCAAAAAAAAACATTTTCTTGTGAGCGTACGACGTCAGCGGATAACGTACCTCATTTAACATTATTTATTTTGCACTTTTTCTCTTCTCCATTCTCCCTCTCACTCTCTTTTAAGGGCTGCTTTTGTTGTTGTCTCCGCTCTTTGGCCATTATCCTTCCACCACATCATCATTCCAAGGAAGAATGCGTGTGCTTTTCTCCCTCTCTCTCTCCTTCTTCTTCTCATCTTTCTCCCAACTAAACTTATTTTGCATAACTAAACTAGGAGAAAGTCAAGTTGAAGTCGAAGCTCCCACAAAAGCCCATATTTCACACGCAATAACTTTTCCCTTATATTTTATGTAGTACCACGACCACCACCACCACCATCGTCATTATAACGAGTAAACCAAATGCCATTTTCTTTTCCATGCTTTTGTTCTCCAAACAAAATGTTTGTCCTTTTTTGCTCTGATAACGATTACTTGCGAAAATCGTACCAAAAATAAGTGAGTAGGTCCTCCTCTCTTTTTCTTCTCTCTTTCCTACTATTTTATCTGCCACTTTTATCATTGTTTGCGTTATGTTTTGTATCCATATCCCGTAACTAATGCACACAACAACAACATCATCTCTGGAAGAACAACTTGTGAATAATGTAGCCACCACATACCAAAATCGTAAATAAACAATGACATCCCATTTAGGATAGTATCAGCGGGAATAAATTCTCTGATGCATGCAAATTCTACAAAGAAAACAGAAAGAGAGAAAGATATAAAACGAAACAGAGGACACAAAAACATAGAAATGTTTGTCTCGTAATAATAATCACATAAAATAACTACATGGTTCAATGGCAACCACCACACCAACATCATCATCAATGACTGTAAAGAATATAAACGCTGCACCGTAAACAGTAAACTCTCTGGAAATGGTAGCAGCGTTTTAAACAATTTACATGAAATAATCAAGCTGATATAATTTCAAGGGGAAAAATTAGAATACATTACTTTTTTATTACCCTACATAAAAATCAGTTGGCAAAAGAGATTTTCTCCCATTTCCAAAACCATCCAACATTCAACAGTGACTTGACTTGAGATGTGTGGGTGTGTGATAATACTACAGAGTAGGCGGTTGGGGATATACTCCTTCAGAGAAAAAAACTAAAAGTTGTGTAAGTGTACTTGCGGAGCTATGTTTTTAGGACGTAGTAACTCTCTAGCAAAACATGCTATTATTCAACTAATCCATCCAGAAAAATATAAAGTCACACAGTTGATTTGTCAGGTCTATTAAATATACGCCCAGTATCTCTTCTTCTCTCACTCCCGACAAATCTCTTCTCATCCCGGTGACTGATCGAGCTTGTCATAAAGTTAACCAAGTCATTTAAAACGGCAAGGGACCGCTTCGGGCTTATTTATGGGGTATATGATAACACACAGGGACCGACCGGGACACACACACATCCAAGTCACTTAAGACTTTGTAAGTCACAAGTTGTAGTAGTGGTTGCAATACAGTCTATACTACAGACATGTAACACACTACTAAAAAAATCTCTTGTGTCATTTTGTAGAAATATCATTAAACTTGCGAGAGAGAGAGAGACTTTGTTGCATGGTTGGTGGATTGTGGTTAGTATACACTATGTATAAAGAAGCTAGTACATTTTAAATATCCTCAAGCAAAGAGAGAGAGAAAATAAGCGGCGTAAAACTTGCAGTAATAAAATTCCGTGAAAACACTGAACATTTTCACGGTTTGCATTTCATTCTTACATAAATCACTCTCTTAACCACCACCACACTCCCCGTGAAGATATAGAGCTGGTTTGGTATTTAACTTTGACTTTACGTCAGTCTCCACATCGTATTCCGTCAAAATTTGCCAACCTGATTTGATGAACCAAAAAAAGGCCAAGGATTATCCAAAAGTAAGTGATGCGTCTGGCAATAATACTAAGTGTGTAGTCTTTCATACTATCTAACAGACTAATAAAATTGCTTTAATGTCTTAATGTTTGTGAATCGTTGTGCTCAATCAAGCCAATTTAGTATCCCCTAATATGAATCTCACGTAGTCATACACATGCGTGTATACTTTACCTTCATCCAAAAATCGTACTCTTACATTTATCATCTTTTCTCCCTTTCATACATTTTTTCTTCAACTTTATTGGCTTCAGTGAATTGGACATAATGGATGGTAGTCAAACTGTAGCTCATCAACATCACAGTCCTATAGCAAAAGAATATATGGACCTGTTTTAATTAGTATTCTCCGAAGTAACCAAAATTCGTTTTCCTTTTCTTAATTATTTTTTTCCCTATTTTGTTAAGATGGAAACATTATTTTACATTTACTGGCTAACTGAGATATGGATGAGGTGTCTTGGAAACATTTGATGATTATTGACCCTCTCTTGGTTGTTGGCTGAGGAAGATGGGAAAGAATAAATCTACAGATAAAAAAAATATTCCCCTGAAATCAACATTACCAAGCTATTCTCTTAAAGCCACCACATACATTTCTCTAATTACCTTAAATTTTCTCTCTCAAACAAACCGCCATTCATCATCACCATTCCATCATAGTCTATGCATTTGGACTAACTACAACTTGTTTTCTTCTGATTTCCCATGTACGTTTTTCTACGCGGTTCGCTTCTGTACTCTGTACTCGAACATTTAATGCAGTAGAATTCTCTCATCTTTACTGTACTCTAATGTTGTAGTGCTTTTACTAGTTCCATCCTAGAAAAAAATTAAATTCATTTCCATTCCAACCACGTGATGAACAATGTTCATTCTTAGGCAACCAAGCAAGTACTTACCAAACCATCCTAGTCTCGAAGCCAGCCAGTGTGTGTCGTTTCGAATTCTCCATCCTTTTGCTTTTGCTTTTTCTGATATGTTTGCAGTGACTACTTGCCTTTTTGCGAGAGAGCATCCCAGCATCCGTCGTCATTATTATATGCTTCCACCATTCTTTTCATCTCTACTCCATTATTCTTCTCCTCCGATCCACCACCATTCACGGTTTGCATGCAAATGCAAAATAGTAGTGGCAGGAAGTGCCCTTTTACTCGCGTAAGTCTACAAACAAATTTTATATCCTATATGCCAACTCTAATCAAACTGTCCAATTCACTTCAAATAACTTGCAAAAAAAATCCTCACAAATTCTAATGCGTCACATTCACATTCTTGGATAGACACGAGAAAAGCAACCACACTGAGCTGGTATGCTATGGTGCGTGTGCCGTGAGATGAGCGAAAATAAATTGGCGACGCGATATGTAAGCGAACGTGAAATAGGCGAAAAAATATAGAGCGAATAAAAAACGAGAAACGGGCGAATCCAAATCATGGGCGAATTTGAAATTTAGTTCTTAAAAATATCGTAGCAGTTCCAAAAGAAAATATGAAAAAAATTGCCAGTTTATACCAATGTAGTTTGCATTAAAAAATCAATAACTTGACTTGCAAAAAAAATTAACTTCAATAAATCTTTGGGAAACATCACCTTGTGAAACAAAGGACAGTGCACCTAAAGAACGAACTATATTTCTGAGACTATTATCTTTTAAATATTCATTTGCTATATTTAATACCAAAGCAATTTGCAACTCATATGGCAAACAACAGTCTTCTCTACGTGTCCCTATTCTC
>JAQFXM010003408.1:0-20383 GCA_034693345.1 Entomobrya multifasciata | reverse complement strand
AACCATCTTGAGAAACGGTATTCGTGTGAAATGATCAATACTGAGATGGAGGAAAAGAAGAAATTGGGATTGGACTTTGGTGACTTTGTTAAAGAAATGTCTTTGGGGCAACAAATACTTTTCGTTATTGAAAAATTTCAGGCAGTTAGAATGATGCAAAATGCTGCTAACCGATTATTTGGTTGTGTTCTTGCAATTAATACTGGTCTTACGGTTTTTATGGTTGTGGTATTGAATTACATACTGGTGGGAAGTTTTTGGAATTTCGCGAACATGTCAGGAAGTAAAATCGGGATGGTAGCTTCTCCCTTTGTTCATAATCATCCAGAATGGGCAGTATTTGGAATGATGGATGTATGTTTTCTTATTCGTCTGTTTATTCTGGTTGTTTGTTTGGGAAATGTGCATTTCTTGTCGGTTAAATTCAACTCGAAATTAAGCCAGGCTTTGCTTCAGTCACAGAAAATTATGGATATCGTAGAGAGGCAGGGGAATAATGAGAAAATTAGATATTTTCGGGGGAGGCAAGTTATTTCTGGGAGTGAGGTGAATACTGTGCTGATTTTCATTAGTGAAAATTCAGCGAACCCAATGGGATTTTCGGCTGCTGGGTTGTTTTGTTTTAGTAGAGGGTTAACATTGGTTATTTTGAGCATTATCACTACGTATTTGGTATTTTTACTGCAAGTTTAAGTAATTTTTATATGAAATTGTCTAATGTATAAATTGGTTCAGATGTTTATTTAAAAGGGAATAAGCTTCTAGCTACGTTCACACCATGATGTGTATTTCAATTATACTTTTAAATATACTTGTTTAAATGAATTTTTAAGTCTTCATAATTATGTAGTTGTAGTCAAGTGATGTAAATTTTATCTGCGTAATCACAGTTTAGTAATTAAAAGAATTTATGCCAAAAATAGTACTAAATTTTGTACAAAACTCAGCTATATCAAGGTTGAGCTTTTTATTTCCTTAACCACTCTCTACGCAGAGGATGAAGATAGCAATCATATCATTTCGCGTATTCACGTACATACTTACGTAAATTAGCTGCATTTTTATCCTCTTCCAATTTGGTTAATGGCCTACTTTAAGTTGCAAAATGTACGTTTTTTATTGGTTCTCGTTTTTGGAAGCCCCAAGCTTAAGACATCAGATTTTCAATTTCCTTTCTAAAGAATTTTAAAGAGTAATTACCCTTTCAACGTATTTAAATATGCATATAATGATTTGTCGAATAATCAGGTAAGAAAAATCCAGCGGAATGGGTAAACTAATCAAAGGGTAATATGGAAATATGTTTCAGATTGAACTGTGCTTTGCTTGCAATGACATCAAAAAACTATGATTATTTCATCAGCTCATCATTTGAAACAATTAAAAAGTAAAATGAAGATGGTATAACATGTTTGTTCATTATATTTGAAAAATATACAATATTACAATCAGAAGAATGTCTCGATCGCACTATAACTACTCATGCAAGGTGAAGGTTGAAGATAACTCACAATCAGGATTAAGTTTGTATGTTCACTTGGGTTTTTCATCGGGTCGGGATGCTTTTGTAACAAGTTAACTCCATTTTTGATTGGATTTTTTAAAAAGAAATAAAGCATATTTACCAATTATTTATAATATAAAACGTGACTCCATGAAATCATTGCATTGGTTTTAAATGTGAAAGCTTAAAGTTCTCAGAGTACAACTACGTTAAACAACTTATGCTTCCCGCTCGACAAATTATTTAATCAACATTCGAGATTAGATTTAAAGAGCAGGCACCTTTGAAATTGTAACCGTAAAGTGTCAACTTCAAAAAAAATAGTTCAGTTACAATTAGTTCACCTTTACCCGTGATATTTAGTGTAGTGTTGCAATACAGTATGGGAGCTATCGAAGTACACGAGTCAGGGAATTTTCCACCAAGTGCGAGTGAGATATCACATACTCTTGTGCCAGAAATATCACAAATTCCCGTTAATTTTGGATCAATCATTTTGTCATTTCTGGGAATAATACTACTGATAACATTAGCAGCAAAAAACGACCAAAATAATAAAAGAAAAAACTTTAAAATACCAAGAGTTAAGGGACTTTTATCGATAAAGGTCCCAATTATTGATGGTATTTACGGCATGATACGAGCACGGAGAGGTAAATGGTCGAAAAAGATTGATAGATATATTGATTCGTGTAATTTGAATCAAAATGGGATTTTTTTATTTAGACGGAATGAAAATGCTAGAAGATCTGGATAAAGAATATGGTAAATTGTACGAATTACCATTTGCTTTTTCTACAATCACTATGGTGGCTGATCTTTCTGTCGTACAGGTAAAAAGTAATACAGTCACCTTTGGCTACATTTTGTACTAATGATTCGATAAATTAATTTTATTTTTATTACTTAAGGCAATCTTGTCATCCACTCAACCCGAACATTTGAACAGACCACGATTTTCTACGAAAAATTTACGTGAAGTTTTTCGCGATGGTTTATTCACGTCAGATTATGAAAATTGGTCAATTCAGAGAAAAATTCTGAATCGTTGCTTTACTCATAAATCGCTACAACATTACCTTGTTTTTATGAATGAACACTCCAAGCTTTTGACCAAAAGATTTATTTCTGCTGCTCAAGCTAGTAAAAATAGTAGCACTGGAGATTTTTGTGTCGAAGGAGAACGTGTTCCGGAACTACTGTATTGTTATGCTTTCAAGACTATAGCACGTATGTTCGTATTCTAATCTATCAACAATTTCATTTTACTCTCGTAAAACATATTGTCAATTTTTAATGAATTTAGAGATCATAATGGGAACAGATGCAATTAGTGAAGCACAAAGTGAAGAACTTACGCAGAAATTTAACACGTGAATCAGAAACTCGGTTTTAAATAAAAAACATGGCATTTCATTGGCACTGTAATTAAAATATAATTTTTATTTAAAGGTATAAGGACCTACTGATGGAAAAATTAATGAACCCCTTGTCTTTTTATCTTAAGAAAAGGGAATATGGTGACTTACATGAATACACAACGAACTTCATTTCTAACGTAAAGTCAATATGCAAAATATGATTACTTTCAATTACATATTTTCACACTTTGTCATTTGTTGAAATTATAGACAATTGAAAACTACAAAAACGTATTTGAATTAGAAGGGAAAACCTATGTTGGAAATGAACAAGTCGATAACGAGGAGGAAGAAGATATTGGAATGAAGCCATTTCGTTGCATGATTGAAGAACTAATTTGTAGTGGAATGACAAATGCAGAAATTTACGATCAAGTTGCAACATTTTTGGGAGCAGTAAGTTAGTAAATTTTAAAAAGTAATGTTATGAAAGTAAAACACAATTTAAAATGAACTTATTTACAGGGACATGAAACGACTGTTACTTCTATGAAACTTTTCCTTTTTAACTTGGCGTTAAACCCTGAACATCAAACTATTTGTAGACAGGAAGTTGACGCAATGCTGGATGATAAACTCGATCAAAAAAGCGACCTTGATGATTTTGACGTTTCATTAAATATGGAAGACATGCAAAAATTGAAATACTTGGACAGATGCATTATGGAAAGTGCTCGAATACTTTCATCCACCCCAGTCTTTCTTCGACGACTGGATGCTCCCCTTAAAGTTAATGATAACCTGGAATTTCCCGTGGGAACTAACTTTGGAGTTAATGTATGGCAAATAAATAAGGATCAGGAGCAATATCCAAATCCTGAGAAATTTGATCCAGATAGGTTCCTTCCAGAAAGTGTTGTCAAGAGGCATACATATTCATACGTCCCTTTTTCACTAGGTGTTAAAAACTGCATAGGGTTTAAATTGGCTACGCTACATATTAAAATAGTTTTTGTGTGGATACTTCGTAATTTTGAAATATTTACTACAGACAAGGTGGAGGATGTCAAGTTGTTGTTTGGGATGACCGTTGTACCTGAAAGGAATTACAACATAGTTTTGAGGAAAAGAAAAAATTGATTGAAAAGGGTAAAAAAATAATTTCGTATAGTTTTCGAGGTGAATTGGTATTGCTCCAGGCTTTTTGGGAAAATGGTTATTTTGATTGAAAACTAGCCAGATAGAATCTATTATGTAACTTTTACAGCGTACGTGAGCTAATATGAACTAATAATCGAATTTTAGTTAAGCTGCGTCTTTTAAACGTCAATTGTAACATTGTTAAATGTAAAGCACTTTCATCCAACGATTATCATACTTCGGGAAAATCAAAATTTATTAAAATAAATTATAAAATAATTAGTTAAAATATTTGTAAGCACAACTTACTGATATTATGATTATGGTAATCGAAAAATAAACATCACAATATTTTCAAAGTAAAAAACAAAGCTCATCACTGACATTACTTGGATATCCCTAAAACTAAAATTAAAACGTTTATTCAGCTTTACATCTTTTTGCACATAATTGTTTGTACTGCAATTGTTGTTTTTGCAATCATGCCCAGTTTGGCAGGCAACTTGCATACTAATCATCAATGATATTTTTTCCAAATAAATTCATAAAATATGCATATAAGTATGCAATTCATGTCAAAAATCTATCCATGCACTCCAAACTCAAAAACTTTCGGACTTCGTAAAAATGCATGACATGACAGTTGGATGCTGTTGTTTTATTTTTACAATGCACTACTTGCAATTGACCAATAATGAACCCATTGATGCACATTGACCATGAAACTTGATCAGTTTTTTTGAAGTACTAATTGCACATTTTAAATGACTGATTGATGTTTTTAAAGCATTGATGCTCATAGTTGCAAGTTTTATATTTAATTGGGATAACATAGTAAATGATTTTTTTTTAAATCTTATCAATAAAAATTCTGTTTTCTGGTTAATGTTTAAAACACTAGTAAGTGCTGGAATTATGATAATTATGTTTGATGACGTAAATGTTTTGATAATTTGACTGCATTTAGTAATTTGTTCATATTTTGGTGAAATGAAAGAAATTATTGATAACTGAAATCCCACTATATTTCGATAGCGTTGTAATGACGTGAGTGAGATTGCTTGCTGCTCGTTTTAGCACGTATTAAAAAAATATTTTACACAATTTACGCGTGTTACTTAGATAGAGTTCGTCGGAAACTGAAAGAAACCATCAATCTGAAAGATCATTGGAGCATTCCTAAACATGACACAATCATGGAGTTTTTTATTTCGTTATTCTATTCATATAGCCAATATTACAAAATAGGGATGATTTCGTAACCCGAAAAACTTTGTGACCAGTAAAACTTATGATACTAACAGTCCAACACTTCCATTCTGACATTTTCTACAAACTATTCACAAGTGTTTGATGAACTCAAGTAAAGTTTTTAAAACACCGAGAATTTCGAGATTCCTTTTTGAAATATCGTCATGGATAACTACACATTGTACATTTCAACAGCAATACCTGGGTGGGACTTCGTAAATCCACCACCTTTCACATTCAATTTTGAAAAAGTTGATAGTCCTTACTGGATTAAATTTGTCAAGGACAATTGGTATATTCCTTATCTCGTTGGAGCTGTATACATAACTACTATATTTAGTTTGCAGAACTGGATGAAGGACAAAAAAGCGTTTGAATTGAAGTATTCTTTATTTCTTTGGAATGCCGTTTTGGGTGCATTTTCCATACTTGGTTTTGCAAGAATCACACCTTCTCTGCTGACTGTACTGGTGAAAGAGAATGGGTTCTACAGAAGCATTTGTGCCCGGTAAGTAATAAGAAACTAGTCTTAAAGAATTTGTGTAACTAAAGTTAGCGTCATATTTATGATTCCTTCTAAATTTCAGTGAGGACATGGATATACCGACGATTTATTGGGGGTAGGTTTTTTAACACGTATTATTGATCAAAACTGTGAACATGAATTTAAATTTTGGCAAGTTGAATTATGAAACATAAATTTCGGGTTTTATTTAGAATTTTGTTTGCATTTTCTAAACTATGGGAGCTGGGTGATACAGTTTTCATCGTTTTGAGGAAGCGACCTCTTATATTCCTTCAGTGGTACCATCATTTGATTACACTAATAACAGTATTTTCAGTTGGTCCACATTCAGAACCGATAATACGTTGGTTTGGATCGATGAATTATGCGGGTCAGTATAATACTGTGGAAATGCCTTCAGTCGACCGTAGCTACAAACAAATTTTTTTAGTCGAACGGGTTAATTAGTCGCTCGAATTTTTTGACGAATTTTTTTTAGTAGAAATAGCTTTAGTGGAATTTTGTTTGTCGACTGCAGAGATAGATCTATTTATTTCTCTTTTGAATGTCAATAAAAAAATCATTTTTAGATCTAAATATTTATAAAACAATTAGAGTAAAAAATAGATAGATCATTATTCACAATTGTATCAGAATACCTAAGCTTAATTTTTTAAATTAAACTAGTCTATATCGTTGTTTCATTTGTCCGCGGCAAACAGGGGTAACATGCCACAATAAATACCTAAGCTCGTTCAGCAGCTTACTCTGAAAAATCAGTATCGCTAACATCAGTAGCATTAAAATATAACCAACCACGAACACCTTACCCTGCGATGTCATGTATGAGGTCAGCTAACTGAATGTCATCGTACTCATTCGAGAGATTAAAAATTCCTGGACAAGCTTACATTGTTCATATTTGCTAGCAAGTGGTAAAATGTCTGATATTTTCAATTCAACATAGGCACAGGTATATTCCTCTTGTTTTTGCATCAATGTAGTGTTTCTTTCCTTGTTGACGTTTTGATAGAAACTGAAGTTAGAAAGTATATGAAGCAGTCTTTCAGCTAGTGAAATTCAATGATTTGTGATCATTCTGGATTACCATTAGCATTTTTTACAAAAATGCATGCATCATTTTTATGGCTACAGAAAACTACCACGTGTCTACTAAAAAAATTCACGTAACAATGTTTTCATCTGTAAAAACTCTTATCAGACCACAAATAATTTTTGTCGGGAAATGAATGATGTATACAAACACGGATTGCATATTCGACTAAAATATGCAGTCGACTAATTAATAATCGACTGAATATATAGTCGACTACATATGCATTCCACTAAATTCGACTAATTTTTATTGGTCGACTAAATATACATTCGACTAATAAAAACAGTTCGACTAAAAACATTCAATATATTTTCGTCACTGTATAGCGGCGACAAAGTACATTTCCACAATATTATTGCCTCTCGAATTATGCAGTGCACTCTCTGATGTACCCTTACTTTGCCCTCAAGGTATTTGCTATACAAAATTGAAGATATCATTGTATCCTTTAAATTCAAGCTTAATGAATTTCTTGTACCTGTCCCTAACGTTTTATTTAGGCTCTTACGATTCATGTTCCAAATATCCTGGCTAAAACTATCACAATCATGCAATTTGCTCAAATGGTCATGGGACTGTATATTAATGTGCTAACAGTTTACCTTATGAGTAAGAAACGAGTTATTTTTTACTATTTAAATATACATAAATTCCAAACAAAAGTTTGTTATTATTATGAATTTTTGCTAAACTTGTAGGAACGGGATACGATTGCTCCCGAAATATCAACAGCGTTTTGACTTTTGTTGTTGTTTATGGATCATTTGTGCCTTTGTTTGGAAAACTGCTATATGATTCTTTGAAATCAGTAAAGATACAAAAGTTGAAGAATAAAAAGATCGATTAATTATAATCTGCCAACAGAAGTAAATAAATTCAAGCTATTCAAAGCCATGCTCAATGCAAGTTGTTATTTTAAAGATTTATCAAGATTTCTGCAAGATACAATGCCTGAACAAATTTGGAACTACTACCTGCTTGGTTAATACACATCTACCTCCACAAACTCGAAGTTTTAAATATTCGTCAAAATTTTCTTCGCAATTTTTAAACATACTATCTGCCCAAATTCTGTACCCTTATGTGCTACATTGAGACGACAAATTACTTAAGGCGTTTTACATTTACCTCTGCGCAGTATTAAATCGGAATTCCAATCAAGGTCACGCAATTTATCCGATTTGATGGAAGTTTGAAGATCGAGTAGCTTCCAGTTTTAAAGAAGTGAATAAGGTTCTATGATATGGTACATAGCTCGCGATTGGCATTGACCCGTTGACCCTTACGATTAGTACTGACACTAAATTCAAACCAGAAAAGAAAGAATATATTTACCTACTGCATACATACATGACACAAAATTTTAAATTACAAAACTAGCTCATTACATTTGCATTATTCTTTTAAAATGCCCCTATTATTTACTAACTACAGAATAACCTTTTGATGTACAATGTCTTTATAAGCATGCTAATTTGCTTATTTTTTCATACTCTTTGACTTTTGATGAACTAAAACACGTAAAATATAACCTTCACCTAGAAAATGCATAGCGTGTCCTATTTGAAAAGAAGTTCTTTAATGCTACCTGGAAATTAATTTGCTATAAATTTTATCTAAACGAACATATATCTACGTCATCAGACGATTTAAATTTAACTTCATCATTGCTAAAGATTACTCAAACGTGTTGTGGAAATGATTTCATCTTTATCCAGTTCAATAAGAAACCTATTGCGACTTTAACAGTATTTCATTTGTAAAATGACGACTTATCTGAAATAAAAATGTTGCTGCCGGCCGGCAAGTAAGCTTGCTGTAGTACATTTGAGTAAACCCAATAGATATTTGTTGGAAGCTCTTTAATTTGTAACTGATTGCCAGGAATAAACGTCATTTACTCTCATTAGTATAAATTATGCATACTGAACTTCAGTTCAATTATTGGAACACATTGTATGTAGATACTACCTTGTATCACGTTGTAATATTTGTGCAAATGCATCATTTGTTTTTAATGAGCAATACCTCATTGATGCACATTGCATAGAGTATTTTTAAAGCGCAACCTTCTTCCTGAACACATGTTTCACATGATTAATTAATCGTTTATCCTTTAAGAAACATTTATTTAGCAAATTATTGAATTAATTGGGACAAAATGAGCCATTATTTGGTAATTGTACCAATGAAAAAGTATATTTTCTGGTTTATCTAGTAAGCATTGGAATTTAGAAATTAAATTACAATACATTGATATGGGTCATGTTCCCCGTCAAGAAGAAAGATGCATTTGGTTAAATTTAATTGAATACGTTATTGAAATATTCATTGTTGCAAAACGATGTTTTCGCGTTTCGCAACGTAACACGCCACGTTTGTTTCTCCCACATATTAAAAAATACAATGTAGTCTGCAACATTTTCGACCATTTCATATATGATTCTTAAGGGCTTGATACACTCACGCAAGAGTCAGGGAAACATCAAGAATTCGGTGTTCGGAGATTCCCAGTTGAAAAATTGTTACCGTGTAATCGACATTACATCGTCATGGATAACTATACATCATACATTTCACCGGCAATGCTTGGCTGGGACTTTGTAGATCCACCACCTGTAACTTTCAATTTTGAAAAAATTGATGCTCCCTTCTGGATTCAATTCATTAATATTTACTGGTACCTTCCTTATCTCGTCGGAGCCGCATACATAACTATTATATTTAGTTTGCAGAACTGGATGAAGGAACGAAAAGCGTTTGAGTTAAAGTATCCCTTATTTCTTTGGAATGCCATATTGGGTGCATTTTCTATACTAGGTTTTTTAAGAAGCGCACCTGCACTTTATACTTTACTAATGAAGGAAAATGGGTTCTACAGAAGCATTTGTATTCGGTAAGAATTACGAAATTTATATGCCTAAATGATATAAAAAAAGAAGAAATGCAAGAATTAGAGTTACATTTATGATTTCTTTTAAATTCCAGTGAGGGTTTGGATGTACCAACAATATGCTGGGGGTCAGTACAAGTATTTATGCTCGTATATTTAAAAAAAAATTAAAGCCGGAAATCGTGTTTTAGGGAACATTAATTTTGGATTATATTTGAATTAGAGTGTTATTTTCAGCTTCCAAAGCATGGGAGTTGGGTGATACAGTATTCATCGTTTTGAGGAAGCGACCCCTTATATTTCTCCAATGGTACCATCATTTGATCACACTTATAACAGTATGTACAATTGGTCCAATGGCGGAACCAATAGTCAGATATTTTGCAGTTATGAATTACGGGGTCCACTCTCTGATGTACCCTTACTTCGCTCTAAAGGTTTGTCTTTTTAGAATATTTAAATTTCGTTTGAAAAGTTTGAAAAGAACAGTTTGAAGTAACATCATTAGATTCATTGTAACTGTCATTTTTAGGCTCTTAAGATTCACATTCCGAATCTCGTTGCTAGAACTATCACAACCTTGCAGTTTGCTCAAATGGTTATGGGATTGTTTATTAATGTGCTGACAGTGTACCTTATGAGTAAGAAAAAACTTTATTCGTAACATGCTTTCACTGAAAACGTTTTTTAAATAATCGATGTTTTGCTTTAGAAACTGGATTCGAGTGCTCCCGAAATATCAACAGCGTTTGGACTTTTGTTATTGTTTATGGATCATTTGTTCCACTGTTTGGAAAACTGCTATATGATTCTTTGAATGCAGCACCGAGAAAGTTGAAAAATAATAAGATCGACTAATTTTAGTAAGAAATCTACCTCCAGAAATAAACAAAATTCAGTTGAAATTTTTATGTGAAATCATTTCAAGAAAGCACTAATACATGAATTAAATATTCAATAATCTCTCACATGCTCTTATAAAACTTGATATTAAGCTTGAAACTTACACAAACTCCGAAAACTCCATAAGTTTTAAACTACCATAGAAAATTTTTGATGAAAATTTGAAATATTTCAAGTAAATGTTAGCGTACGAAAAGTACTAGTTTCATTAGGGAGCAAGAAGTTATACTTACATGGTGGTCTGTTCATTTATAATTGTACATTGTACAATAAAAAGTTTCATATCAATTCGATTACATTTTGTTACATTGGCATAGGCTAAATTTGCTAACGATTTATGCTCGTTCATGAGAAATTTTACTGATTTAAAAACGTAAAATTTAAATGTTATACAAACTGAAATTAATTTACAGAAATAAACGATTTACGAAAAACCGAAAATTAACCTTATATACTAAAATAAAAATATTATAATACTTAAATTTAATATTACAGTCTTCATAATAATATTTTATAACAATACTTAAATTGTTGATCAAACTCAATATGAATCCACATTAAAATAGTTTACAGCAATACTTAATTGTTTATCGAACTCAAAACAAATCTACTTCATTTTAAACAGTTAGCAAATGACCACCCATTAAACCTCTGGGCGAGAAATAAAATACTTGAATTTATCCCGGGTAAATGTCTTCACTTTTACCACCTCAGTAGACAACTCAGCGTCCCCATAAAACCCAAAGCTAATTTCTTTTAGTTTTGGTAGTATCTTCCAAACTGAACACTGGTACATTTTTCCCCTGACCGCCCATTCACGAATTTGCAGAGATTCTTCTGTCAATTCCAGTATTTTCCGTTTTGTTAGGATCTCCAGGCTTTCAGCAAATGTGAGGTCACTAGCCATAAAAATATACTCAAGATTTGGCAAGGCAGGCAAAACTTTATGGAATGGCACTTTATTTGGTTTTTCTCGACATTTACGAATTTCCAAAGTAGAAATATTTGGTAAAATTGTATAAACCTCGTCCTCCGGACCTTGGGGTAATTTGTCGCTGATGTAATACCTCAGTGTTAAATATTTTAACAGGGGAAAATTGAGTAAACTTTGAAAAAGTGAAGGCAACTGCTTTTCCCCATCCAAATGAAATCCACTAATTGATAGTTTTTGTAGATTTGGAGCAGTCAAGTGTTGGAGAACGGATGAAGGTGCCTCATATTTGGAACAGTCTTCAATGTGAAGGTCTACCAAATTTGGGAAATTTGTTGAATGAAAATCATTGGTTTTCCAGGTACGGATATTTTTATATAAACTTTTCACTTGACTTCCATAAGATTCTAGTAAGGTGCTCAAAAGAAAAGGACAAGTTGCCAAGTCGAATTTGTCATCGTCAATGGAGATGGACTCCAAATGGGGGAGCTGGGGAAGAGGGTACTTTTCCACGTAGTTTTTCAGCTTGTTGAATGAACTTTCTAGGGCATTGTATGTTTTATGTTTTACAGAGGAAGACAAGAGACCTGACATGTTGAGATGTTTTAAATTTGGAAGTCTGAGAAGTGCTTCACGGAACACTTTGTATTTTTCCAGGGGTTTTGGTCGATGATTACTATCCAAGTGTAGCTGAATGCGGGTTATGTAATGTCCAAATGTGGAGAGTAGCTCGTACATGTGATCCCAAAAGTAGTGGAATAATTCGTCCCGATTTTGGAACGTGATAAGATCCAGGGCAAAGGGATTCCCGGAATGATTTTTCATTTGTTTTAGGAATCTTTTGATGTGCTTTGTTTTTTCATAGTCAATAGACAAAAGACCCTTGGTCATTAATGACGGAAAGGTGTGGAAGGCCAAGGGGGAGATGATTGTTGGAGAATGGTAAAGTGTGTGTATGAAGCAAGGCGGGCGGTTTTTGAGAAAAGCGGTGACAGAGTCTTTCCACATTTTGCAGATGAGACGGCAGTTAAAAATGTCATCTTTGGTGAGATGGGGGAAGATGAAGGGGAAAACCTAGAAATTATAAATAAGAACTAATTTCTAAATTTTAACGCTTAAGTATACAATGTAATCTTATGTTGTTGAATATAATCGTAACCTTTTCAAGTAACCAGAGTTGTGATGAAGGATGAACAATTCGATAGAAATCTTGGGATACTAGGCTCAAGTTTAACATATCATTGCAAGAGGAGGTTAGATGGGAAAAAATCATTTCCAGTATCTGTAAAAATATAGAGTATTGATACATGAACACTCGTTACAAAAAAAATTATATTTTTTGCAAAAAAAAAACTGTGTTTTCTTACTTCTTCGGGAAGCTGAGTATGGCCTTCGATTTTATTGATGATCAACATGGCTTGGCCAGTTGATTGTTTTAGCTTTTTACTATTTGTTATTTTAAGGGTAGAATCCATCTTGTGAGGGGTAAAAATGATCAAATAGAATTATTTTGGTTCGCACAAAAAATAGAGTAATCAACAGAATAGCAAGATATGATATGGGTGTCGTATGTGAAATGTGAAACTAGTACTTTTAGCACTGAGACGTGAAACGAATATGAATGATTTATGCAAACAGAAGTGTAAGTGTAAAAACGAATACTGCAGAGTACTGGAATGTAATCTCTTTCATCTTGAATAGTCTTTTGAAGAAAAATAATATTTTACTTGTGTAAAAGTATAAGTATATAATTTATCATTGTGATAGCGGATAGTGATGGATGACATGTATTTCACACGTTTACTTTTCACATGCTTCTAAAATAAAAGACAAAATGTGTATAATGAATGATGACTGAAAGTTTCAGACTGAAATGAGCACCCATGAAACAAGAAACTGAAAAGCTTTGGACTTGGCTTTGCTTTGTGAAGTTTATCTGTAAATGTATTGCTTGCACTTTGGCTTATCCAATATTCAGTATTCCTTTCCACTCACACAAATATTAATACTTTACTCTAGCCGTCTGGCCAATTTTTACACAGGGAATTCAACCATCAAAATAATAATGACAGTAATTGACTTTTATGCTGGATTATTAGTCATGGCCACTTTCAATCATTAAATTAAGACGTTTATTTACATACATTTGGAATTTGGACACCATGTTTGTATGCTTAAACCAACGGTAGCGTGGATAAGTCCTTATATATTATGAAGAGATGGATTTCTCAATAAAATCGAAAAGTTGATATCATTTTATCATTACCATCAAATTAAAAGCTTAAAATTCTAAACCAATACATTCAAATTAAAATCGTCTTAGGATGGAGACATGTATTGAATGCAATTTAAATGAAATATGAAAGAAGCAAGCAAAATTATAACATGATACCAAAATAGATTTCCCCTTCTACGCACAAAGCCATCAATATTGTAATTTGAATAATTCATTCAGGTGCCAACTTAACAACGTAGGATTTAGGCGGCGACGGGCCTTGACGACTGCCTGGCGACACCGTAAACACGACAAACGTATATCTTATAGTGATACTATTATTTAATACAAAAAGTCATAAAATCTCATTTAACCCCGATTCCAAACTATATTATTTTCCATCTGGCAAAATCGTTTCTGTAAGTTCCCTCAATTCTTCTGGAAGCTTATCATCATCCCATCCCCAAATATTCGGGGTGAGCAGATCATGTAGCTGAGTTTTTTTCGTGACATTGTCATCAGCTTTTACAGTTTGCGACCTGGATCCATCTCCAGTTCGAAGTACCCTATCTTCTATCATCTTCAATGAAACAGTTTTCAAGTCCCATGTCCACCCAATTGAAGCAAACATATCAATTACAAACGTAGACAAATTGAATTTCCATCCCAATTCCGCTGCTTTGTAGTCCCATGGGAAGGTATGATGAAAGTTATGCCAGCCTTCACCAACTTGAAGATTTACACAACCCAAAAATATAATTTCCACTATAAAATAATCAACAAATGTATAATGTTTATACAAGTTTACCTGCCATAATGGACACAATTGCACTATCAACAGCAGACACATTTCTGTAAAAGAATTAACGTGTTAGTTTAGTTAAGTAAAATAGCATTTTTCTCATATTTGTGTAGTTATCTCAAGCATTTTACTTGTCAAATGGTCTATATCCCCAAATATGAGCTACGCTATTCACAGTAAATGTAAAATGACAAGACAAGATATATCTCAGGTAACTTTGTACAGCACTCTCCCAAAATGTTAAGCCCCAAATACTGCTTGTTACATAGTATGGTACAAGGAAATGGAATATGATGGCTAAAGTCCAGTAATATCTAAACAAGTGGAACAGCAAATTATACATGCTTACCATAAATAAGTTCACTCATTCCCATTGTGATTTTTAGCACTTTTTACCTGGCTTGAAACCTTACAACTGGATCTCTTTCCAGATCAGACATGTCAAAGGCTTTAAACTTTTGGGAATACTCTTTGCGTTTAGGGAGTAGCAGCCAGAACATGTGACTATACCAAAAGCCTCTTTTTGAATTGTGGGGATCGGCATGTGTATCCAAGTACTATTACAAGAAATAGTAATTTGGAAAATTGTACAAAAATTGTTTATCATTAAGAATATACGTTACTAGTTGATATACTTTGTGATGAAGCCTGTGATCCAAACACCATTTCCAGATGGGGTATTGTAAGGCAATTGTGTTACAGCACATAAGAAATATTTGCACGGGTAAGTTAGCCTTGTAGCTTTTGTGAGTCCAGTAGCGGTGAGCTCCGGCCGTAATACCCAGGCCACCCAGGTACGCATAAGGAACCTCTGTGCACATATAAAATAATTGTACTTTTAGAAAAAATATTAGTATTTTTTTAATGAAAGTTTTGAACAGTTATGTTTACCAAATAGAATGAATGATCCCCATGATCCATTTCCGGTAAAGAGTCTGTACAAGGCAATTGAAGCAAAGATGTGGGGAATTATGAACACCATTACCAAATTGAACTGATGTTGCTCAAAACCTGCGGGTTTGTCAAAACGGGCGAATATTTCATCTCGAACAATTTCACTAACTGGCTCTGCAAATAGTGCGTTGTCGTTTTTCTTTGTAGGCAATTTTACAGTAGTGCCCCCTTTCTCGTCCTTTAAGGGAGGCATGTCTTGTGGGATTATTTGAGACAAAATTTAAATATTATTGAGTTTGTATTGTCCTTGCGGACGTTTTCGGTAAAATTGAGTTAACTTGAATGTTGAAAGAATGAATGATAATTTTAAATGAGGAAGAATGGTGTTATATACTGATTCCACGAAATAATAAAGTATAGATAAGTCAATGTCACATGATATAAAAAAGATCAATCGTAGTAAAAAAGAATGTGAAAACGTGTTAACAAGAAGTAGTTTTGTCTACCTTTAGCTTAATTAAGCATAAAGTTTATTGATCAAAAGTTGTTAGGTCCTAAAGTTAAAAAGTGTTACGATTTAAAAAATTCTCTGATGAAAAAAATTGGACAAACGTTTAATTATTTGATTGCTTGTTTGTCATGATTCATGAATACGTAACGAAGTATTTATAAAATTTTAAGCACGAGTTTAGTAGTTTGTTATTGTTTTGACTTTTTTGGAATCACGTCAATCATATTTCACCATAATATTAAAACCCCAATCATCATTTAATGAAGCAATAGATAAGCAAGGGAATTAGTCATCACCACGAGCATATACATAACTTTTTCTGTCAGAGAATTCAGACAGGTCTGAAGTTCAGCCAGTGAAACCACCTTGGCCTGAACTAGAAATATTTGAATGCAAGGAACTGGATGATAGGTTTAATGTTGACATAGTCTATTTTTAAATACGTATTTAAAAACTACTTTCAGAAGGAAGATTTTTAAAACAATTTAAAATTGTCAATTACGTATTATATGTATTATTTTGTCGCATGTGTGGTGTGATAAGTTAGGTACATAGGTATGTGTATGAGGAAAATTATGACTGAAATGAGGAAAAATAACAAAGTAATAATTTAGCCTTGTAGTGATAATGTCAATCTTTTGTAATATTGCGAAATACTTGATGGGTGTTAAAACAGTTATAAGCTACCTAACTGCGTTTGTTCATACTGATTTAGGTGCAGCTCTAACAAGATCAGAAGACGCGCAGTTTTCATTTCATAGTGGTGTATCTTATATGTAGGTATACTTTAAAAAATGTACGGACTTAGTATATGTCACTAAAGAAAATTGGATGAAAGCCATAATGAATAATGAATAAATGCACTTTGTTTGGTCTTAAATCTTAATGTCAGTAAAAAATTAAAGTAATTAAAAAAATTAGTAACTGGTAAATGTAACTTAAAAATTACTAAGTGTCGTGATTACATTTACTTAATACTCTGGCCAGTGTTTAAATTTTGTATTAATGAAAATGAGTTTCATCATTATGTTTAAATTCTGTATTAATGAAAATGAGTTTCATCATTATGTTTAAATTCTGTATTAATTTCTGATTCATATTACTAAACAAACATCAAGTGGCCCAATTAAAGATTTTTATTACCATCTGGAAACAAAACTCTTGTACATTTTCTCAGATCAAGTGGAATTTCCATGTCGTCCCATCCCCAATAATTTTCACTTCCAGTCGTATTGGGTAGGTCAGTATGCTTGGTCTTAGTGATAGGTATACTGTTAATCAAGTTAGCACTGCTCAGTAATGATGTGTCTCCAGTTCTTAGCACTCTGTCTTTTATCATTGTTGGTGGCACAGTTTTCAAATCCCATACCCATCCCATCCAAGCACAAAAGTCAATAAACATTGTAGACAAATTACATTTCCAGCCAAGCTCAGAAGCTTTGTAGTCCCATGGGAAAGCGTGATGGTAGTTATGCCAACCTTCACCGACTAAAATACAAAGTCGTTATTTTATGAGAAATGTAACATTATTTCTGTTAGCTGCTATAATCAGCCTTTTTGTCTGCATCAATTTTTTAAACAATTCTTTTGACTAACCTGTAAAAAAGGCCATGATTGCGCTGTCAGTTGCACTCAAAGATCTGAAAAAATTACGAGAGTCAAAATTAGATCTATTCTAAATGCATATTTTGCTTTTGAAACATACAAATTAATCAAATAAATTGCATTGACATACTTGTCAAATGGTTTACTTCCCCATTTATGCGCAGCACTGTTTACCAACCAGGTAATGTGTAGAGAAACAATATATCTCACCATACAAGAACAAAAACAATGAAATAAGGAAAGTCCCCAAACTGTGTACAAGGTGTACATTGGAAATAGTAAGAAGAAAATGAGGGACAAAGTATAAAAGTATCTGTAAGAGGAAAGAATGTGATCATAATTGTAAAAGGCTAGTTACGTATGAATATTAGAAAATTAGCCGTAGACATATTTATAAATCTTTGTGTACTTGGCTTGAAATCGAACAACCGGGTCACTTGCAAGATCGGGCATGTCAAATGTTCTGAATTTTTCCATATATGCTTCGTTTTTTGGTTGAAGAGCCCACGTTACGTGACTAAACCAAAAGCCTCTTTTAGAATTGTGGGGGTCGCCGTCTGTGTCTGTGTATTTGTGATGCATACGATGGTCCAGGCACCATTTGTAAATGGGTGTCTGGGAAAAATTAAAACCACTTGTCACTCAGGCGTCACTATGGCGTGCAAATCTAATGAAATATAATATACCTGGAAACCCATTGTGTGAAAAATCATCAGCACAATTTGCAAAGGAAGTTTAGCCTTGAAAGTTTTATGGCTCCAGAAGCGATGAGCTCCCACCGTGACACCCAGACCTCCAAGGTATCCATATGGAATTTCTAAATACGTAGTTTATTGTAGTTTATTAATCTTTTTAAAACTATCAAAATCAATAATCGATTCAGTACTAACTCACCAAAGAAGAAAACGACACTCCATGGTGATTGAAAGGTAAGTAATTTGTAAATCATGTATACCCCACATACATGGGCTATTGTCAACAGTACTACATTAAAGTTGTGCCATTTCAAAGCAAGTATTGTGTCAAAACGTGTAAAAATTTCATCCCGAATAACCTCCTTTTGATTTGATTCGGTTTTGGCTGATGATTTGATCCTTTTTGTTATGACCGTCATTGTATTCTTTATCTACAATTTTTTAATTAGATTAAAAACTAAAACTAGTTGTCACTGCTATTGCTATTCAAACGGTTAAATAAACATTTGCAATCTATACTCTTGAAAACCATACTAGCGATATTTTTAAACTGTAAACTTTAAATGGTGACTTCGTGTATTGCATGTATATAGATTTTGTACATGAAACAAGGAAAAGTTTCCACAATTAAATATAATAAGTGGTTCGCAGCAATACAAGTTTTACATTAAACATTACGGATGTGTAATTATAATTATGTTTACCTTTGACCTGGCTGAGGCCAGGATCAACTGATTTTTCTGTTTTACAACCTCCAACGGCTTCTGATTCATGGGTTGATTAGCCAAGCTAATCGTATGGCGAAAGCAAGATTTCATTAATCGAAAGCAGTACGGTCGTACCAATGGATAAAGTATTGACAAGCAAGTCGTTAGTACACGAACACATTTAATTGTAAGAAACTTAACACCTGAAGTAAAATATTCTTTCATTTTACATTTCAGTGTGAAAGTGGAATAAAGAGACGTTGTTATTGACTGTTATTGAAGTATAAATTTAAGAAAGCTGTCAGTTAAACTAAGCATCCTTTCCTCAATACGTTAACAAAAAAGACATGCAAACGTATTGATGTGAAGTTAAGATGTTTTAGCATTGTTTTTGGAAAACAGATAACGTATACTCTAAATACTTAAATCTAAAGGGTGATTGAAAATTCCTCGGACTGGTTTGAAGTTGAAATATTGCTCTCGTGTGGAAAGTAGTGACAATAATCTTGGTATTTTTAGAAACTACATTTTCAAAGCTACAAGAATAACTCACAAAAAATTTCAAAACACTTTATTACGTCCAAGTAAAATCAACATTTAAATATGTGTCGGATATCATGTTATTCCTACATTCGAAAACCAGGTTTTTCTTTCTGATGCCCGCATTGCCATATTTTATGTTGAATAACATTATTGTTGGTCGTATATTACTCCCTGAAACGTGCGCTTTCGAATATGGTCTAATATCTCAAGTAAGTATTCTTCTGTCTCTATTAATCAGCCTTTTAAATTATGATGAGTTTTTAAAATTTTCTTTTGGAAGTATTTTTTTGGCCTTGAAATCCATCATCAGAGTTTTTGGAGCGCAACAAATTTTTTAGAAGTTAAACAAATACGTGACCATGCCTATCTTAAAAAGCTATATTTTCTTGATAATTCATTGTGATTTACATTTTGTAATGACTTTTGGTAATGTATTGTATGAAGAAATTCTTTTGCTTCTTTTAAGAAGGTACTATTTTGCACCCTTTAGACTCTCAGCGCCCGTATACCAAAATGCTTACTGATATTAATAGAGTTGATTGTGTTTTACAAAGTACTAAATCTAGGGGCTTTCAAAGTAATTCCGTTGGTTGAGGTGTACAGCTTGCACAACCAATACAAAATATTTCAAAATTTGATTCAGGAAAAACGAGACTTGGCGACCTTTTGGTCAATCGCCCTTAACCCGACGATGTAGCACTTTACAGATGACATCGAATATGATAATGGTAAAGTCCCTTGTAACTTTACTCTTTTTTGAGCCTGCGATGATTTTCTATTTTCAGTAGCTTATATATAATATATAA
>JAQFXM010003407.1:0-20384 GCA_034693345.1 Entomobrya multifasciata | reverse complement strand
TACGGTGTTATGAATGGATGTTCATCATGAGACTACATATCAACGCTCATTTAGTGTAGTAATCATAATTGATTGATAACTGATTACTTGCAATGTAATGGAGCAAACGTTTATGTTAAAAACATTTCGCATTTCTGTAGGTTTAAAAAAATGAATACAAAGAATATTTAATCCTTGTAATAAATCTGAACAGAAACACAATTAAATTCCTGCTGACAAATAAAGATGTAGTTTTATTTACCAATTAATAACAATTTAGCACTCTAATTAATACTGGTTTGAATACACATTCGATATTATTGCAAGCTTAGGTCTTAAAACATAAACATCTCGCCATTACTAATCATCTAGATTGAAGTACACCTAAAGATAATAGTCATGTTATGTGTATAATATTTTTTTAACCAACACTTCAACAATGATCAACATTGCGAAAAATTCATTCTTCAAATTAAATGCTACTTTATCTTTAATAAAAAATCTACATTCTGTATAGCCCATTCATGTCTTTTTCATGAATTTAAGGTTTACTTTGCTCCTCCTCCTTGATCCTGCTTCTGTCCTTGTCGATCATCACTTGCCTCAGGTGGAGGGCTTTCTTTACCATCTTGATTACTTGCTCCGGCTCTATTGCAAGGATAAAAGTATAGGTTTTTTTAAAAAGAAAACTGCAAGTGCTTTTTTTACTAAAAATTATCAGTCGAAAAACTATTTCATAAGGAGTGTTCCAAATGTTTACCTTGTAACTTCATTTGCTCCTCCTCCAAGCCTCCCTACGGCCAGAATCTCAACGCTCACATTAGCACCTTGTTGTGGCTCCACTCCACGTACGGCAATAACTCAGGTTTTTCAAAAATAAAGAAAAAAGTTCATAGGGGACCTTTTGGTCCCCTAATTATATTTCAATTGTAGTTTTCAAAAAATATCAAAATCTATGTAGTACATATTCCGTTGATGACTGATGATGTCTACACTCAACTCATAAAAGCTATTTGGCATGACACGAAACAAGGAGCAAACACGTCCAAACTCTAAATCCATTGCGTTGCATTACCTAATTAATGAATTTATCCAACATTTTTTTAGTAAAATTATAATTAGTACTTAAATCTAATAAAGGTAAGCAAACAATTCATGTCAGACGAAGAAAAAACGAAGATGAATCATGAATCTGTATTATGACAAGTCATGTCACTTGGTGATGACATGCAATGACATGTATTTTATTAGTTTTCTGGTGACCCCGTTGGTTGGATTTGGGTTCCGTGACATACGTTGATGTACTCTGAACCCTTTATCAAAATATGCAATACTTTGCCCATAAGCCAGAATGTGACCTTTGACCCTCTCCTGACCCCAGCGGGCTTGGCCCGCAAGGCGCAAGCTGAAAATCACTAGAAATTGAGCCCTTGACCTGAGGAGCCTGTATGCCAAGTTTGAAGAGAATCGGTGGAGGGATGAGAAAGTTAGAGCGCGTACAGACAGACAGACAAACAAACTAAATTCATAACTACAATGAATCGCTTCATCTTCGTAATAATCAAATTGACATGTTGCTATCTTTAGTCCATGTCGTATGCTTAAAATTGTGAAGTAGTAATAGACATAGCCCTTTATATTGTATTCTACTACACTCTCTATGCAACTTTTTCTAAAATTCGTAAAAGCGAAGTATAATTTCAAAATTATGTGTCTTGAACTTTTTTTCTGTTTCCATGATAGGTATAGTTTATTGCACCACGTGTTCAGAGAGCTACGACTATGTATACTACCGTTGGTCTTACCAATGTACTCCATAGTTTTCTACTTGCAAAACCGAAGAAAGTTCTGAATTTACCATTATTACCAAATTGAAACTTAATCGCTTTCACGGCTAATTACTTAACTTACATATCAATCATCAATTGCAAATTGGTTACATTTGATTCGCTCATTCGTTTACTTCTCAAAATTGGCAACGAAAATTGTAATGATTATAGCCAATAGCTGCAACGTTTGATTTGAAGGTCAATAACAACAGAAATAAGTTTAGATACATCATAAAGTTTTCTTCGACTTAAATCATGACTGTTTTGGGGGACAATTATTTACCTGAAATGAAAACGAATAGTTTAATGAATACACTCCTCCAGATCCAATCCCAATTTTCACTCGCTTTAAGCTTTTTAATAAATTCTTCAAATCTTTTTTATTACGCCCACAGAGCCAAAATCGATTTTCTCGATTGAGCATCCACATTTTCATCCAGTCAACCTATTTTACACATCGAATTGTCAAAAGTTATGTTGAATCGGAACATTGAGAAAAGTATATAATCAACATACCTTTCTGTACACTTCCGAATGGAGAACCAATGAGAATCCCCAAAATCCCAGGTAGCCAACAATGCTAACCAAATGGTAAATGTCTTGTGTCCGCATAGCATCATTTAAAAGAAATATACCTGCCGTACAATGGTACGCTGCCCACAGCAATATTGCATGCGAGAAAACAGAATTAACTGCAGTCGACATTTTCTCTAAATGATCAAGTTTCAAAGAAATCAATCTTCGTAGCTGCCAGCAATCTTCTAACTTCCTTGAGCGCGGACCTATCATCTTAATTAAATCTGCCAAGCACTTAACATTTCTGTAAATTAACAGGGGCAATGGGCAAAGGAAAAACACTTCTGTCACACAATATACTAAAGATTTACTAAACTGCATTATCAGCTCAATAAAACTTAGTGTAAGTGTTTCAAAGTAGGAGTGTGTAACAAAAACAGACGAGTTCGAAACTACCATGCTGCCGTCTCGAAATATTTCCGAAGTTAAGGTAATGCGACCTTTCAAGCTGTTAGACAACTGATGCATGTATTGGCTAACTGATGTAGCTAGCCTAATTTTAGGAAGTACTGGAAACGTAACGACCATAAATATTACGATGCAAAATATCGACACAAATGTCAAATGAGCTAGCTCCCTTTTTTGAAATCGAGAATTCTTAGAATGTTTGGTTTTGATTTGTAGCAAAGTGCTAATATCGTTAAAATCCACTGGATTGATAATATACTCAATAAAATAATTTACGTTTATCAGTTTCCATAATCGAAACCACATTGAAATTAGTCTCAAATAGAACGTTATTGCACCAACTTGAAACATGTAATCTGAAGGCCTCAATCGTTTTTTACCGTCGCTAAAATTTCTAAACGAACCAATCATTACGAACGTGAAGAAAATCCAGGATGGGATCCAAACGAATAGCAAGGACAATATCTGAAAAGACAAAAATGTATTTTGGTATGAACACAGGATTTAAAAAAACAGGCTTTGGCTTTAAGTTGTAATTTGTAATACTTTTTGACATTTCCATGTTTTTATAGTCCAACATTGCGAAGTATGACTATAAATAGGTTTAAAAGGTACAATCCCGAGATAATAACAAATTATGAAGTAAACGGGAAGAGAGTGGTAACACTGCTGCGAGGATTGACATGATCGAGGATATTCCAAAGTCAGGAACACTTCAACGTAAGTCATTTCCAAAAATATGGAAACGGTTGTCTTTTCTGTCCCTGTTGTCGTGTTTGAATGAATGAACTTTTATCAAATTTAATTTACCCTTAATACCGTTAGAAGATAAACGCATCGATTCCATTAGCCATGGGCCATGCACAGATAATATACTGATTCAATTATTTGCAATTTGCAACCATGAACTTTCTACAGATTACATACTTTACATAGATACACGTATACGTCTTCATTATCGACATTTTGAACGCACGAATGATTGACTAGTCTAATAAGCATAAATTACAATAATTTAAGATTTTAAGGAGGAGAGGGTTAACGCTTCCAAAATCGAAAGTCGTTGTAACGGTAACTGGCACTCCAATTCATGTAATGTTCTAAATATATTTTGTACCTTTGAAGAAATTTTTATCTACTTCACGTATTATTCAGTTTTATTTTTTCAATCTGTACTTGATAAGAATATAACATTGAAAATGATATTGATATAAATAGAAAATTGGTGCTTTAAAAAACTGAGCAGGCGCTTTTTACTGCAAACTTAGGAAACGCCCACAGCAACCGTATCACAAAATTGACATTTGCCGCAGCGGCGACGGCTGTTTTTCATATACGTTAGTATTTTTCGGAATTGTCAATCATTTTTCTAATATTTTGAAACATGGAGATTTTTTTTGTAAACGGTCTTGTTTTCATAAGGTCACGTGATTCCAAACTATAGCGTCATGAATGGAAGAATTCGTCACATTTTAGACATTTTCGTGCGTATCATTTAACTGCTCATGAGTATAATGCTGAGACTTTTTACTGAACAAAGGCAGATGAATTTGCTACAGTTTGGTGAAAATTTCATGAAAATTGATCATGATTCCGAGGGAAAACGCTGGTATTCCGGTATGCAAAACTCCATTTGAAATACATTACGGTTGGAGTGACGGTTACCGTTGTGATACCATTTGACCTCCTCGTTAATGTAATTTTGTCAACACATCATTCTAGCTCCAGCACTCACGCAACGATTTTACATTTTGTAATCGTCATGATAGCTACCTGACAGTAGATCAGAAAAATCAGTTTTTTGTTTGTTGTTTTTTTTTTTAAATTCGAATGACGTCTGCGCAACTGCCTCTGCTCTACACTGCAGCCGCAGCCCTCGCTTCCTATCATCTACAGTTTGTATTCTTTCAAGTTGTTGTATAAGGATCTTTGTCCTTCTTTTTTAAAAACGAAACTTAATATGGCTCAACTAATAAAGTTTCTGAGGGATAACAAAGCTCGAAAATCGTTATTGTTCTTGTTCCTCGTTGTGTTCCCCATTTCTGCTGTCTACTCAGCTTGGCTTACTGACTCGTGGGTTTTCGGTGATGTGGATGACGATGAAGACGGCCCTATGACACCTGAGGAGATTGATAATATGGAGCACATAGAATATACTCTAAAGAATGTTCGATGTCCATCCAAGGAGGGACGGAAACTGTTGGACTACTGGGAGTGTCTTTGGAGGACAAGTATCACGGCAGAGGGTATGGAACAACACCGCACAATGTCGGCTGAGAATTTAGCGTATTCGTATGACACGAGCAGCACGAACCGACACACAGTTCGAAAGCCACAAATGAGTAGGAATAAACGGGAGGTGTTCAACAAGCCTGCTAATAAAAGGGTGAAAAGACAAGAAAATGAGGAAAATAAATGGGTATGCTTGCATAATAGCTACTTTTGTTTCAAAACGGAAAATTATAGCGGATTTTCATCTTCTTCAAAAATTATTTCATTTTTTTACTTTTATAGTATACCAGAAAGTTTCAGGCTTATATAGATGATTCCGCCATTATGTTATTTTCAAGTTACATCCCCGATCTACGAAGGAAAATCATGCCATGTCAAATCAACTATGTAGCACCAGACGTGAGTATCTTTACGTTTTGGAAGTGTTTCAGAGACATCAAAGCTGAAATCGCCAAAAAAGGTGCATCAACACTCAATGCTACATTTCAGACTTCGACGTTTCCCCCAATTAATGAGGATTACAATTCAAATGAACTTAAGTTGCTTCAGCTAACAGATGTTTACAGTAATAATGCCAAGTACGAGTTAAAGTTTGAATTCGAACGCCTAAGTTAGTGCTTACTCCGAATATTAAAATGTTTATTTTAGAAATAAAACATCTTCGCATTAATAAATATTCTTTTAGGAAACGAGGATAAAATGAGCAGCTTCACAGGAGCTGATCCTTATTTAGAGCAAGATTGGAGTGGTTTCAGGTATCGGTACAGTAACCTCGACCCCAGTCAACAACAACCAGCGTGGACATACAAAGGACTCCACTCCCCTCGCCAATGGCACGAGCTCGACAATCGGAAGTTTTACTTGCCGTTGAAAAAATCGGCAAACTTGAATGGCATCGAATTTCTCTCGGATCTGGCGCAATCGTTTTCAGGAACTGCTGAAGTTGCAGGTGCATCTAAGCTCCTGCGTGCACCAGTGGATTCTAGGTGGTCGAAAGACAGTGGCCACTCAGCATACACCCGATTCCCCCTTCCACTATTTACCAAAAATGACCTGGCATACTACAAAAGTAAGCATTTAATCGACCCTTCCGTAAAAATGAAATCCGATGCGGCCGTGCTCCAAGATATCGTTGATGGACTGTTAGAGTTCCAACTTAAAACTATTGAACCAATCAGCATTTTAGATCAAGCAACAGGCGATTTCGTCCAAAATCTCGCTTTTCTAAAAGAGGAAGAGATTCCATTTGTGCAAGCCTATCAAGAATTCATAACTCATTTTTTCAAAATCGATATCGGGAAATATAGAGCGTACTGGAATTTGAACCACAATACCTCTGATACCATAATTCATTTAGAATACGAATTAGTTCGCCGAATGCTAGAATTGTATACTCAGGCAGCATTGATACAAGACGCATGTGTAAGGGAAATGGTGGATCAATATGAATTCCGAAAAGAAGGTAAAGAATTGGAGGAATTGATAGAAAAGGCAACAAACGCTCATCCAAGTACCTTCTGCATTGTTTCTCCTGACGAGGACGCGGCTATCAATCAATATCCATTATACTCTGTTGTCCAATCAAAGGTTGTTATAATAACCAGTCATAAATATGTGAAAGATATTGTTTAAGAAATTTAATGAGCACTTGTTCTAACTATAGTTAAAGGATATTTACAACAACTACTTTGATAGGAAGGATGCCCGCCAAAGATACAGCCTGCCAAGATATCCACTTGAGTATAAAATTTGCAGTAAAACCGAGCAATCCGTATGATTTCATGATTTTTGATTTAATACTTGACATGAAGTCAGACCAAGTACATTGCTAAACAATTTAATCTTTCTAAATCTCAATAGCCGATAGATATATTGACAACACGAGGAAGGAAAAGTTCCCTCAAAGATTACGTATTCGGAGATGCTGCCTATCGACTCAACCGATTCTTCATGTTTTTCCCCATTGATTCTTCGACATTACGTAAGAAATCCTTACTTACTTCTGACTTACCCTTGTACACATTTAAGCACATAGTTTTGAATATTATGTATCTCATTACTACTTTTACAATACTATTTTTCTAGTAACTGTCGGGGTTGTGAACGGTGAGAGACAGGATGATTCAGCTGTGCGACTTAGCGGCGGCGCAGTGAAAGGTCAACCCCTCTCTTTTCAGTATATGCACATACGCTTTGCAAACAACTGGAAAGCTATCGGCTCTGAGCATCTGATTAATGGGAAAGGGTGGGTTACATAAAAGTTAATGCAAAGACATACATAATTTTGAAGCAAATGATTTTCACAATCTCTTTTCTTCCAGTGCGGCGATGGAGCTTCAAATGGTCTTTACGATCGCTGGCTCCTCTGACGCGATTAAGTACTGGCATGTCCTTGCCCGAGTTCAAAATCAGTTGTTTCAGTTTCGTGGAAAGCTTGTCATCATCATATCTGTTCTGGTAGACGTCCTTGTAAGAAAATATTATGGAAATTGAAATTGAAATTGTACTTTTATTCGTTCTTTGCCATTACAATACTACAGTAGTACTGGTTTCCACATGTTATTAGTTAGAATCTGAAATCAATTAAATATAGACAAATGTGACTTGTTTAGTTAATTTAAAATACAGGGCACTGACGAACAGGTGCAAGAAAAGATTGCACAAGACGAGTTGAACCAAGATCCGTATCTTTTTGAACCCCTCGCACAAGCTGCTTATCACTTCCGAGACTCTTATGCTAATACCACGGAGCGACCCCGGGGATATGTTTCTAAAAATCCTGCATTTCGGTTCATCGATTTCATTCCCAGAAAGTCCGGTCATTTTTACACATACCGAGGCAGTCTCTCTTGGCCACCCTGTTTTGGTTACGTGATTTGGTCCGTGTACGAAGAACGGCTGTATATTTCCAAACGTCAGGTAAAGATTGCAGTCATTCTTGATGTGAAATATTGTGTTAATTATTCTGGAAATCATCTAATGCTTCTCTGTTTGTTGGTGTTCATTTCATCAGTTTGATCAGTTCGTCAAGATCCCAGCATACGGTATAAATAATAACAATCAGGCTAATGATAACTTCCGGAAGCTGGATGACATTTGGGTTGATCGAGAACATGATAACACTCTGGACTATGCAACTATTCAAACTTTGAAAAGGCAAAGAACTATCGATAGACACATTCTGGTTGGATATCATGATGTTCCTGAAACGAACGAGACTTCAGCTTTAGTTGGAGATGAAATTTACTACTCGGATGAAGATGACAGTGCCGCCACTTACGGAAGCCGGTCGCTTGTTTTAATTTTAAGCTTTAGTGTGTACTTTAAGTCGTGCTCATATTAAGATGAGAAAGTAATGTTCTCTGATAAGTTATTCTACTGAATTGATCAAGAATTATTATTTTTATGCCCTTTAAATATTGTTACTTACAAGTTGATTTAATGGGATAATTTTTAGCCTAAACTCTAGATGATAATATTGTGTTTGAGGTATATTTTTTGAAGTTCATTAATAAATATAAATGAATGGAGCGGATTACAGTTTGCTAAAATATCGCCTTCTTCTATTTTTACTAACTGCAGAAACAATCATATTAACAAATGGCATATTTAAGCACTTGGGCAGGTATTCGTGTGAAACTAATGGCCTACATTTTGTGTAACAAATCATATTTTATACTTGCAGCGAAAATCTAGCATATAGATTGATTTGGTTTATTTATGGGTATCCTCCTAGAGACAGATAAATATTTTTTATAAGAGTTTGTCAAAATAATGACAATTGAGACAAAGGAACCTCAACCTCTCGTACATGAATGTACACCGTGATACTATTCTATTCCAGTTTTCATTGCGAGATTTGGAAAACAGTTTTCATAACGTCTTGGCTGATTACAAGTTCATTTTTGTTAAACGCGCGCGGTGACCCCCATTATCTGAAATGGCTGCAAAGAAACTTGACCTAGAAAAGCTTCGCAAAGACTTAACAGCCCGACCCCACCCCGCCGAATCAGAAGGTTCCAATAAAAGTAAAAAGGATTATGGAACATCATACAAAAGCCCCTACTCAACACGTGCTAAGGTAACTAAAAGACCGTCAGCCCCCTCAGTTCTAGTTTCACCTCCAAAACCTCCCCCTAAACCAGCCAAACCTAAAACACAAGTAACCTCCAAGTACGCCCAAGAGGAACTGAACAAAAGCCGTAAAAGCACTCCATCCCCTTCTAAAAAACAGGAAAAACCCCAGAAACCACGCGACTATGTCCCTTCCATCGAAGCAAACAGAGCAGCTATTGAAAAAAGCAAGTCTTCCTATTTCTCGGGATATTTTGCAGCTTCCCAACTTACAAAACCAAGTGCTCCAAAATCCCCATCACCGAAACGCCCCACAAAAACTTCCCCCAAAACTTCCAAAAAACCACGATCCCCAGCCAAAGAAACAGAAGCCGAGCCCGAGTCTACCACTGACCAAGTTGACCGACTATCAATTTCCTCAAAAAATGAAGATTCATCCTCCCATTCCATGATGCCAACTCCTCTCATCCCCCCAAAACCTGCCAAAACCTCGATGCTCCCTCGACCCTCCATGTTAATCAAAGCAAAGCATTTATTTCGTGCCAAAAGTAAAGGTTCTGTTTCCTTCGGAGCCTACAACGAGGCCGACAAGAATCGCGTATCCCTGAAACTAAACCCTACCAAACGTCGTAGCATCCGAGATGGTAGTATCGACTTGGACCTCGAAGATATCGCTGAAGCAGATCTCGGTTCAAAAAACGGGGATGGAGACGAAGAAAATCATGCAGACTACTTTAATCTCATGTATAAACAACTTGAAGCTACTGGAGGAGAAGACTCCTTGACCAACATTCGCACACAAGTAACCTACCACGAAAAGGAGACATACAAGGAGTGGGACGCCACCCGAACACATTTCCTCATCGCGTCTGCAGTCTACGTGATATTCACCATTATGACTATATGTTTAACAACCACATTTGTCTTCCATTATAACTACGGATTTGAACCTCCCGACCCCTCCATTACGAATCAGACAGTTTACAAACACTTGAATGAACGACGATATTTAAATCTTCACATGTACATTATTCTGGTGCCTTGCATTCCAACAGTCCAACTTGGAACACTTTTCTTCCGAATAATTCCCTGGATTAGTCGAACAAAAATGAAATGGATTCACGGAAGTTTTCAAATTATCTCCTCAGCTTGTCGCGTGTTTGCCTGCACTTTTGCATTTTACTATCATGACGATGTTGTGGCGACGGTGTCCCACATGTATTCCATGCACTCTTATTGTGGAGTGTTGGCCCTTATGTTCCAATTCATTTCGTTGGTCACTGGCATTGCATACATTTTACCTTGTTGCACGTGGGAGACAAGAGTGACGCTAACCCCACTGCATAAATACGCTGGAAACTTAATTATGTTGGCTGATAACGCTACAATTCTCACCGGACTCATTCAAATGGGGGAAAAGTTTTTCAAGTGGAAAGCTTTTGCGGATTATTACAAGTTTCCTATTTACACTTTTTCAATGAAATCTACAACTTTAAATTTGATTGGTTTGTCGTCATTTTTTGCGGCTGCAGTTGTTAGTTATTTACAAGCTCATTACTCATTCCGGAGACGGAAGAAACCGGATGGGGAAAAGGATTTGGATGCGGAGGCGATTCATAGGGTTACGGAGAGTCGGCAGCATAAGGCTTTAGCAAAAGAGGCGAGGGATACTGCAAAACATGCAAAGAATGATATGGAGGAAGCGCAAATTGGGAGTAGGAAGTCATTTAATCTGGCAGCCAAACAGAAGTTTTGGCATGCGCAAGCAAAGGGTAAGTCTATACCCGCTTTGATTAATCAAGAGGAAAAGCAGAAAAGCAATTTTACTGATACGGAATGTAAGTACAATTTAATTGATAAGCAATTAGCTAAGTTTAATTTTAAATGTGGGTTTATATTTGATTGTTGGAATTTTTTATTTAACAGTTTTATTAGCTTTGGAATAAAATAACTCAAGAAAAACTCTTGCTTTTATATTAATTGTTTTTCATTTTTCATTGTATTTAATTTATTAAATTGCGCATTTAATTGGATCATTATCATCACATCAGTTAACTTTCTGACTAGTATCAGTTGGGTTAGATTCAGTTCAGCTAGCACTCAGCACACGGCGTCATTCGAGCTAGTCTGCAAAATTGCAAAGCAACGGTGGTAGCATGTATAAAAGTTGTGCATTTCATAGTGAAGAAAAGTGGCGCTAAATATTGCGTTCAAAAAAGTCCTATAACTTGACAAGTCATTCTACTACGGCATACCTGCATACACAATATACACATAGCATTAAGAGCATAGCATTTTATCTGCAGTGTATAGAAAGAAGTTGCCTGTCTTGTGTACTTGTGTTAGTAGTGGTTGTTGAATTCAGTTGAAAACAAAACAAGCTGATAGCTTAATTTTTAGTGAAACAACAATTAGCATTGTTTAAAATCAAATTAATTTGTGGATAATTGGTTTTCTCTGTTGTATCGTCCACAGTAAGTCATTTTAAAGTTGAAGAACGTATTTTAAAAGTTTCAAAATTCAGCTGAATTGAAAAGTAATTGAGCAAGGCTGAATTTTTAGAAATGAGATTAAATTGGTTAAATTAGTAGTTCTTTGTAAGTGAGCATTGTTAAAAGTTTGTTTGTTTCTTTTTGTAATTTACAGCTTTATTTAGCAACGACTAAATTCGGAGTTTAATTATCATCATGGACGTGAAAACCGCTGAATCCCAATCACAACCGTCGCAGTCGGCGGAATCGAAGAAGATTGATGAAGCTGCAGCTCTTGAGGCTGAGGTAACTATTAAAGTTTTTGATATTTTTAGATTTTTGAAGTATTGCCAATTAGTGTTACAAGCCTTAAAATAATATATTGATGTAATTTGCAGTTGGATGCGAAAATCGCTGGAATGTCAACTGCCGACTTACAGGCTACTTCACGACTTCTAGAAAATGAGATAAGGATCATGAGAAGTGAATTCACTCGTGTTAAGCATCTGCTAACCGATCAAACAGATAAGATTAAGGAGAACAAGGAGAAGATAAAAGTGAACAAGGTTTTGCCATATTTGGTCTCCAATGTCATAGAGGTGAACATCATGTTACATTTACATACTGCTGTTGCAATTAACTTTTATAAAGGCACTATTTGTTGAAAGTTAAAATGACACATTTTTAATTTTGTTTTGCTTTTAGATACTGGACGTTGACCCACAGGAGCTGGGAGAGGAGGACGGAGCAAATGTGGATTTAGATTCACAAAGGGAAGGGAAATGCGCAGTTATCAAAACGTCTACTAGGCAGGTATGATCATTATCTCCATGAACTTAACTTAATTACCAAGTTATAACTACGAAAGGGATATCAAAAATGTAAACTAAACCTAAAACTGTAATGTTGTCTTTGTAGACATACTTTCTTCCCGTCATTGGACTGGTTGATGTCGACAAACTTAAACCTGGTGAGCTTGTTGGCGTCAATAAGGATTCCTACCTGATATTGGACACTTTACCTGCTGAATACGATGCCCGAGTGAAAGCTATGGAAGTAGATGAGCGACCAACGGAACAGTATTCTGACATTGGTGGACTGGATAAGCAAATTCAGGAGGTAATAGATTAGTCAGTTTCCTTATTTTCATTGATTAAAAATTATCCGGATACCATTTTAACCAAGTACTGTATTTTTTACAGCTTATTGAAGCCGTCGTTTTACCTGTGACACACAAAGAAAAGTTTTTGAATCTCGGTATCCATCCCCCAAAAGGAGTTTTGCTGTACGGTCCCCCTGGGTAAGCTTTTAAAAATGCTGACATGCTTTACTTTAATGCTAAATGATGACTCAGCGCAAAATAGTACAGTCTAATGATGCTTTTGCAGAACCGGAAAGACTTTGCTTGCCCGAGCTTGTGCTGCCCAAACAAAGTCAACCTTTCTGAAACTGGCTGGACCCCAACTTGTCCAAATGTTTATTGGAGACGGAGCAAAGCTTGTTCGTGATGCATTTGCTCTCGCCAAGGAGAAATCTCCAGCTATCATTTTCATCGACGAGTTGGACGCCATCGGTACCAAACGTTTTGATTCCGATAAGGCTGGGGATCGTGAGGTGCAGCGAACTATGTTGGAACTTCTTAATCAGTTGGATGGCTTCTCCTCCAGCTCTGATATCAAAGTGATTGCAGCTACCAATCGTGTTGACATTCTGGATCCCGCTCTTCTTCGTTCTGGGCGTTTGGACAGAAAGATCGAGTTTCCACATCCCAACGAAGAGGCAAGGGCACGAATTATGCAAATTCACTCGAGGAAAATGAACGTTTCTCCAGATGTAAATTATGACGAGCTCTCCAGGTCCACTGATGACTTCAACGGTGCTCAATGTAAAGCTGTTTGTATTGAAGCCGTAAGTTTCTAATTTTAAGAATAATTTTAATAGTACAAACATTTGTGTAAGAATGTTAAAGTTTTAATCGCAAATATTTCACTTTTTTAGGGTATGATTGCGTTGAGACGCAATGCATCATCTGTAACTCATGAAGATTTTACTGATGCGATTCTAGAAGTCCAAGCGAAGAAGAAAACTAACTTGTACTACTATGCATAGAGTCATTACGTTAGTCAGTATAATTCTAATCCTACCAATTTTCGTATTTATCTTGTATATCAATCAGTAGCGGAATCTGTCATGTCATATTTTATTACAATTACATTTCATTTTTGTAAACAAGTTTTCTCGATGTCTAATAAAGTTAAATTGCATTGCTCCGTGCCTGTAAAATAACCAAGAAATAGTATAGTAGTTCAAGGTTTTTATTTGTTTCAATTTGAATGGAAGAATAAAATTTTGACCAGTTGGCCTGTTCAAATGGCTTATCTAAGCTTAAGCTTATCCTTTTCTACTCATTACAGTTGAAGGTAAATGGGATGGATAACAACTGCGAAATGGAACTGGGCATGAGAAATTTCATATTCATCAATTCATCATCAATCACACGATTGTTCATTTCAATAGCATTCCATTCCATCTTGATTCAGCGAACAGCTGCATCTGCATCAGCACTGACACTGACACCAACATAACACCACACAGTCTCGTAAAGTCGTAAAGCGTACCATGAGTGCATTGTATTGTATTGTACATGCACAAAACTGCTTTTAAGTTCAGCTGAGAACATTCAAAAGTGCTCTGATAACTGCCTTCTCTAATTAAAGTTAAGTGTCAGTCATGTTATTGCAGGTTTTCACCTATGAATCCACCAGTTCGTAGGAAGTCAAGCCAAGAAGTCACGAACGAGATAATTTATTTCTTAGTATAAGAGAAGAGGTGTTTAGGTTAGTGATTGAAGATAACTTTTAATCAAGTACATTTTTTGTAAACTTTCATTAATAATTTTGTTAATTTTGTCATAATAGAAGTTCAGAAAGATGATGGACGAAGTATCAGCAGAGGAGCTCAGTTTTTCAACTGAAAGCATTCCACAAAATGATTTTCCCAAGGATGAAGCTGAGGATGTAACTGGAGGAGAGGGTGGGCAACCCCAGCAAAATTATAGACCGTATTTCATATCGATACAGAAAATGGTGTTATATGAAACGAGAAACGTAGGTGTCACTTATAGCCAATTCATCCTTCATTTAGTGTACAACGTTTCACTTAGATTCCGTAAATTATTACGTTATTTCGTTTCTTTCCAGCGCTTTTTCCTTGTCGGCTCTAATCAAACAGAAACGAAATTCAGAATCTTAAAGATTGACAGAATGGAATTCAAAGAACTCGTTCTAGTAGAAGATCAAGCTCGTTACACCCACAAGGAAATGAAGGAGCTTCTCTCCACAATAGCCTGTGTCAATCGCCCAAAGAATCCCGCAGGTTTGGTGCGAACAATGTCAGCATTTGGAATTCTTGGATTTGTCCGTTTTCTAGAGGGATACTACATTGTCCTTATCACCAAACGACGAAAAATTGCTACAATCGGATATCATTCAGTTTACAAGATTGAAGACACTGCTTGCATCTACATTCCATGTGATGGTCCCTCTAAAAACCCGGACGAAATGCGTTACCTTAAACTTTTCCAAAGCATTGATCTATCCAGTAATTTTTACTTCACGTACAGCTACGACCTCACGAACAGCCTTCAACACAATATGTGTCCTCACAAGAAACTTGTTCCTGGTTACAAAGTAAACAATCCTGACCTCATATCCGGATACGGGGTCAGTAATTTTGTGAATCGCAAGTTTGTTTGGAATAACAAGCTGCTGGAGCCCATGGAACATATACTCCATCCCGACTGGATTCTTTACGTGACACACGGTTTCATAAGTCAAAGTAGTGTCTGCGTTTATGGCAAACCCGTTTATCTCACTCTACTTGCCAGAAGATCAGCTCAGTACGCTGGAACAAGATTTCTCAAACGAGGCTCCAATTTTGATGGAAATGTAGGCAATGAAGTGGAAACTGAGCAGATTATTTTTGATTCCAGTGTCAGTTGCTTCCGCCGTGGGCGATTTACAAGCTTCGTACAAATGCGTGGGAGTATACCAGCCCATTGGAGTCAAGACATTGCCAAAATGGTTCCAAAACCACCAATCGGAATAGATCTTTCTGACCCATACGCCGAAACAAGTGGAAAGCATTTTGGAGACTTATTGTGGAGATTTGGAAGTCCAATTGTTGTAGTAAATTTGGTGAAAAAGAGAGAAAAGAAGCGTCATGAAAGTATTCTCACGGAAGAGTATACAATGGCAATCAAAACTCTTAATCAGTTCCTTCCCCCAAAGCATAAAATCGTTTATGTGGGATTCGACATGGCAAGAACCAATAAAACAAAAGAAGAAAATGTAATGGTAAAATTAGCAGGGATAAGTGAAGAAGTTTTCAAGAAAACTGGATTTTTTATGAGTTTCCGGGAATCCAAGTGTAAATTGCCAAACGATGAAGAAGAGCCAACGAGGCTGGAGGGCTTTGGCAAGAAGCAAACAGGTCTTGTGCGAATCAACTGTGTGGATTGCCTGGATAGAACCAACACAGCCCAATTTGCTCTCGGAAAGTGCGCATTATCTCATCAGTTAAGGGCTTTGGGCTTGCTGTCGGCATCAACTGAACTGGAATTTGAATCAGACGTAATAAGAATGCTGGAGGAGTTATATGAGGATCACGGTGACACTCTAGCTTTGCAATATGGAGGTTCCCAACTTGTTCACAGGATAAATACATACCGAAAAACGGCACCTTGGACAAGTCAAGGGAATGATATTATGCAAACCTTGTCACGCTACTATTCCAACACGTTTTCTGACGCAGACAAGCAAAACGCTATAAACCTTTTTCTTGGAATGTTTTCCCCGATGAAGGAGCCTTTTCCTTTGTGGAGTCTGGAGACCGATTATCATCTACATTTGAAAGTTAAGTTGAGGTTTTCAGGATCGGAGGACGGCAATACTGCTCCAAAAGCTTTAACGGAATGGTATTGTGGAAAAGTTTTGGATGCACTTCCATACGCCGCTCATGACCTGCATAAAACTTGTAAATTACTCCCGTGTGAGGATTGGGATGATATTGATGCTTATGCTGACCACTACAGACCCAGACAGTTTATTCCACTGATGGACCTGTATGCTTTTAAAGTGAGTCATTCCGTGAGGGACTTTATGCCAAATTTTACCACAGAGTTTAGTCCGTTTGTGGTGCGCATAAGGCCGGGAAAGAGACAGGAAGAAAATATAGGGAAGAAGTCGTCATCAAGTAAAAACGCTACTGCATCAAAGAACCCTAGCATTATGGGATTAAGTTCCACTGGAAGTGCCAACTCGACCAGTGGTTCCGACACGGACTATTCCAGCAGTGAAGAGATGAGTTCCAGTATGGCCAGCTCTAGTGCAAGCGGTTTTGTTGGGGGAATGAGGCAAAGTGGGGGTGGTGGTGGAGGAACAGGAGGAGGAGTTGGCAATGGGACGTCGCTAAGTTTTGCAAATTTCTTTACTGGAATGAAACACACGTACGGAGTGGATATCAAGTCGCCACGAAAGTCGGACGTGATGTTGTACAAAAGATTTGTCAACTTTCAGCAGCAGTTACCAATCAATCCGTCGTCACCAATGGCGTCAAAAATTGTGAACACTTCGGTTTTTCCTTTGAGTGCCTTTTCTAAAGATAGTTCTTTCTCCGTCACACCCCCAACAGTGTCCCGGCTAAGCAGAGACATTTACAAAAATTATGTAAGTAGAAAAACTAATGGGGCTTCAACACCTTCTCAGCGAGATTTAAATTTGTACACTCGCTACGTTGAAAAATCTGGGAATCCTCATCAGCAGAAAAGTAACAAGTATGCAAGTAATTCATCTACAAGAGCAAGTACTATGACGCCACCTTCTTCTGCGAATAATAGGGCAAACACTCCCAGACTCCAGTTCAAAATTTAATAAAAGTTTGTATTTTAATATCACTTTTTTAGTTGTAACCATTGTGATACGGTGATTTTAGAATAAAATAAAATCTCATATGAACTATATAAAAAAATAAAAATTTGTAAGTTTCCATAACAAAAAAATCATTTATTTAAATGTCTACTGACAACTCGGTGATGATATGGACTGTTTGATAAAAGGCAAGTGCAGTAATACTTGTTCGGTGGAACATTGCCACTGTTGCCAGGTGGCAAAGCATTAGGATGATCCCTGCTTTCAATGCAATACCTGGCAATCTTTGTCTCATAAAGTTGAAGACAGAGAGATGAACAAGCGCTGGACTCACATGCTTCTTTGCAGAGATCGTTTTGTGGACTCAGGTTGCTCACACATTCACCTTGGTCACCGCATTGGAGAATGAAATTGCTACTGGAAGAGGTAGATGTTGGAGGTGACACACTCAACAGCTCCTCACACATTTCATTAGACGAACAATTAGCTAGGACAGCCCTTTTTGGGGGTTTGGCAATACAAAATGACCCGTCTCCTCCCGGTGACGACTCAATATTTGCGGCTGAGGTGACCTAGCAACAAGCCAAATCAATTAAATATATCACCACAGCAACAACTCAAATTAAATAAGGAATAACTTTGAAATATCACTTACATAAGAAAAGAAAATGAGAAAAAGTGACGAATTCATAATTTGAAACATTTTTAAACTTTTGTTTTAGAAATCCGGTATGCAAACAAAATAAATTTTAATTGCCTATCATTCACAACTACCTCCACTGTACTGTTTGGTTAGCACACACGCAACTTGCTGTGATCTAATTTCCGTTGGGGTTTTACTTCCTCTTCTATCCTTTTGGCTTTGACCTTCTCCTTTTGAAAAACATAGAACAAAACAATGGAATGAATGTTTACTAAACGCCTCCTGTTTCCCTCAGGGCTTCTTGTAACAAAAAAAGCGTGCAAACGCTTCTGGTCTGGCCTGGCCTATAATAAAGTTAATGAATAAAAATGTGTTTATGTTTATCTAAAAAGCATGCACAGAAGAGACAAGGTAGAAGTGCAAGCTTTTTTGCACATGTGCATCAATTAAAAAAAGATAAAGCGATTCATGCTTCCATCCATCCGTTGATCATCATATCATCGCATCAGATCAGAAGTGAGTATTGAAAAACGGCAATGGACTGTGATGATGTGTGATCTTGCACTGTTGACTGTGTGATTGTTTGCGATTTGCGATGTGTTGAGTTTTGCGATAAAGATGAGGGTCATGACTCATTTGACGTTTATTGACGAAGCGGCTCCTTCATTATCACCACCACCACTACTAAAAAAGTGTTATTAAACCAGACCTTCTCTCATGGCACTGTTGCATAATCACTACATATTATGAATTAATCATCATTTTTATAGTGACGACCATGGTTAAAATATTAATATGCTGTAATAGTTAACGCATCTTATGTATTGCATATCAATCAGTATGTATAGCAGTGCATTATATTATAGCTCCTTCAATTGATATTGGTTTGGTGGTGGTATAAAATTAAATGGCAACAATGAAAACTAGGACGAATGAGGAGGATAGCAGTTTTTGGCTTCTGTCTGTTCAGCAGAAAGAAAAGATGCGATAAACAAACTGTGTATTTAGCAGTGATGATGAACGCTCATATTTTTTTGTTTTGCTGAAAATGCTAAATACTTTAGGCTAAAAGAGATGGGAGGTCGCAGCAGTTTACTCCAATATGAGACGTTAGCCAAATAGCTTATCTTTGTTTCGTTAGGTATATAGCACGGCACGATTATCTTCTCACTTTCAATTTAACTGACGTTTTTATTACGATTTGATGACATGATGATTAAAATATATATCTAGTTTGAAATGAGCTTTTATCGAATTCTACAAAAAAAAAGTTTATTTCAGTTAAAACTTAATCTGTACTGTACAATGTACAGTGTACATTAATTGCTTGCTTGACGGTAATTGTGAAAGGAACTGTCAAAAACATTTTGCATCATGTAATATTTGATTTGATTCATAAACTACAATTAGCATGACAGGCTATTTGTAATGCATGATCGGGTTATTTTATTCTTTCTTTGTTATTCTTATTAATTTGCACGATTTTTGTAAAAACTGGAATTTTGACAAGAACTAGACTAAAAGTTATTGTGAAAAGACAAATGATTAAATGTAACTGCAACCGATCTCACCGGTTTACAATCTCCGACCCAATTTACATTTTAGAAGTTAAGCTGAACAACTCCCCCAGAATTCGATTTTCCTTGACCCACTTGGCGAATTCCTCTTTTTCTAACGTTCCATTATTATTCTGGTCATATTTTTTCATGATTTCATCAACTTTTGCGTCAGTGAACGTCTGCTTCAAATCAGCTCTTGAAAGTACTCCATCCCCATCCTTATCCAAAAGTTGGAAGGACTTGACAACCCGATCTTCAGCTCCATCCGCCAACTTTTTAGCCACAACAGTCACATACTCGCTGAAGTCCACAGTGTGATTGTCATCCATGTCAAACTCTTTGAAATGGAATTGGACTTGCTCTTTGGTGGGATTTTTTCCAGAGGAGAAACGCATCATCTTTGCAATATCGTCTTTTGTCAGCTTCCCATCCTTGTCCGTGTCAAAGTCGTCGAAGGTCGCTTTTAAGAATTTGAGCAGACTGGGGCTAAATTTTTCCGCCATCTTTGATAAGCGTTGCTGTTAAGCCAGGGGCCAGGATTGATAAAAATCATACACTAGCAATTTAACAAATAGAAAATATCAAAACAGCTAATTCATCATTCGTGAACTTAAGGGATTTTTAGGAACATGGTTTCAATAGACAACCATAAAAACTCCATACTAATCAAATGGGTATTGCTTGAC
>JAQFXM010003406.1:0-20388 GCA_034693345.1 Entomobrya multifasciata | reverse complement strand
ACAGACGGACAGACGGACAGACAGACAAACAAACTAAAATTATAACTACGATGAATACATTCATCTACGTAATAAATTGAATGAGAAAGTAGAAGCAATATCAAATATATTAAATATGTAGGTATGTAAGGTATGTCGGTATGTGTGTACTTTCTTCAGAAAAACTCACAAATCCATTTTACCTTGGATGTTTAGTAACTATCATACAAATTGCTTGTTATATAGTAGTGCTATACTTCTGATCAGAGTATATAAGGTTAAATATGATGGAAAATGGATCCTTTTCCGAAAAATCATTTTTATCAGATAGTTAGAGTTTATGCACACAATGTATTATGCGTGCAAACAGTGTGCGGAAGAAGGCGTATTCATTTCCTTTTTTCTCTTTCTTTTTTTAGAAAACTGGTTGACAGACTAGAAAGTTTGAAAAAATTGGCAAATGGGAACGGAGTGTCAGAATGTGTTCTATGCGGAGATACATTCGGATTTTACGCCTTTGGTCGGTCCAATTACAAGTGCCATGACTGTCAAAAGGTTCGCCATTGTAATTGTTATTTAATTGTCGTTACTGTACTTACCTGTGTATATGTGTCTGTATGTAGAAAATTAGATACGTGAATACCTGCTGAAGATGATGTATGCTTTCTTGTAAACTGAGCCTATGTTATTATTACTGCGCATTTTTTGGGGTAGAGATTTTATACAGGAAATTACGAGGAAATAGAAACAGATTATTTTGGATAAGGATTTATTTCATTCGCCCTACATTAGTTGTATACATGTTTTTAATCTGTTGCTCTGCTATTTATTTTCTATTTATTTTTGTCAGTCGAGAACTGTTTTCAACAAATTACAAATTGAGATCAAGTAACAATTATTTAATGTATCAAATTTGTTGTCAAATTAATTGTTAGTTTTATACTTACATTTCTATTTCCATTTTTTTATTTTGATATTTTGTTTCACAACACAAGAATTTACATGTAACTTGAAAGTGTGTTCTGAAGTTCCTATCATAATGATAACATGATATATCAAATCCTGCATGAATTTTAATATTTATTTGCAAGCGAAAAAATACATTTTTTTCATACACACAAAGCTATATTAAAACTACATATTAATTTTTCTAGTCTGTAATAAATTCACTACGTATATTGCTATGATTTAGGCCGTATGTCGAAAATGTGTTGTGGAGCTCTCCGCATTGAAGGCTGGAATCATTCCTGTATCGTCTTCCCCGACGTCCTCCGGCAAGGATACCATGATTAGACTGTGTAAAGTGTGCTCAGAGAATAGGGAGCTGATCAAGAAATCTGGAGCGTGGTTCTACAAGGTACTCCTATCAGTTTTCTCTCTATTTCCCTGTCTGCTCGTCTTTGGGAAATTGCTTGTGCACACATATAGATGAATGATGAATGAACAATATAATCATATTGTACTTTCATTCTTTCATGGCGTAAACATAAAAAGAGTGAAAGCAAACAGCTCACTCTGGTTTTGACCAAATGTTTCCATTGTGATGATGATGTGGAGCTTTATAAAAATCAAAGATTCAATGAAAAAGTCGTTTTGGCTGTTTTACGACCAACTATTTTCATGTGTTGATCGATGTGTTGATCTTCCAGTTATGTTTTATGTATTTATTTATTCATTCAATTGCAATAATGATGATTTGATGGTATGGTTGCAGGGTGTGCCAAAATATATTTTACCTGAGAAGAAGAATCACTATACGAACACGTATGAAAAGTACGCCTCTCCTAGGTACCAGGAGCAAAAGTACGTGAGTCGTTACATAGGTGAGGAGCCATCGTCTTCCACAAACAGCGGTAGTAGTAGTAGCGGTGTAGGTACTGGAGCCTCATCTTCTGCTGCTACAGAATCGTCAGTATCAACATCGTCAACCGCAGTCACCACCACCAGCGGTACAACGCCAAGCTGTAGTGGTAGTGTTAGTGCAAGTGGAAACGGTAATAGTAGCAGCAAACCAGGTGGTTTCTTTTGGTCTCGAAATTTGCAAAATAAATCAGCCTCATCCCAACTGATGGTGGATCCAGATAATGAGAGCTCTTCAGGGGATGAAGGCGCTGTTGGAGGTAGCAGTCATCATCTTCTGAGAAGCTCGGCGGTCGCTGCAGCATCCGTTGCTGGTGGTCCAGCAGTTGGAGTTGCAGCTTCTAGACATAGCATAAAAATTTTCAGTAGCAAGAATAGTAGTAGCAGCTTGACGGGTGGAGGGACTACCACCTCAATACACAGTACCACCAGTACAACCACCAGTAGTAGTAGTAACCATAACGGTGGTGGGGGGAATGGAAGTAGTGGTGCCGGCTGGAGTGGGATGTCACTGTCAAGAGGCCATTCTCCTCCAGTCTCACGTTTTATGCTACACAGAAATACTCCTGCCTCCTCCTCATTACGTTCCAACGCTTCAAGTTCGGTTCCTCCAGGCACACCAATCCCCACATCTGCCACATCCGCTAGTGAGTTTGAACAATTCTCTGCCAGTAGTGGACAGGTGACACCTGGCCCCTCTGGAATGGCTTCTGAACATAGCCATGCATCATCATCACTTGACTTGTCCTCATCATCGTCTTCATTTAGAAAAAAGTCTTACGAAAAAATCGATTTTAGTAGAGATGTCGTTGCCGCTATAACTAGTTCAGCAGATCATCATCAGCAACAAACTGGTGCTGCTGGAGGCAGTGCTTCTAACACAACTAACAATGGTGACAATAATAAAAAATCTTCCTGTTCTTCTTCCACTGACTGTCTATACCAACCTTCCGGATCCTCGTCAACATCTACAATTACAACAACGACAACTCAACGACAACGGAATAGCACAACCCCTTCCCAATCCGCTACATCATCTATTGGCTCGGCTACTGCTAGTAGTAGTAATAGTCAGCAACAGGATCCTTCCACCTCATCATCCCCACTCGGAACTATTCAAGTTGCTCTGCTCTATGATGACTCTCATCAGGCACTTCACTGCTCAGTACTTCATGCCAAGGTGAGCAAACTAAGTGCTAACACTCTTCCGATCTTACTGACATTTGACAGTACCATATACACCAACAAAGTATCACCTTTGTTTGTTCCTAAAAATTCTGGGCATAGATTAACTGTCGAAACATATTTTAACCGATCCACTAATATTCATAAAAGCCGACTTCATGGATGACATTGGAAGTCTTTATTTATTTCTCGAGCATTCGAATATTATGTATATTCATCTTCAGGAGACTTGGAAAATATTAATAAGAAAATTAGAATACATGTTAATATGATGCATGATGTAACAAGTAGAAGTAGAACAAATTTATAAGCATTCATAAGTGTAGATAACATGACCTGGTCTATTTAGTTGATCAGAATTAAAGCAAATAGAATTGAAATAATATTTTAACAGACTATTTAAGAAACAGAGACTCAGTTTAATACAACGACTATTCCATTCTGTTTTGAGATTGCAGGAGAAATTGTAAAATTGTTAGTATTCAAGTAATTATCCTACTGGTAAAATGGTGCTCTAAGGCATTTTTCGACTATTACTTGATTTTTTCGCGACCCAGCAATACCAATACCTGTGAATAACATAGAGAATTTCCTAAGTTTTCTCTATAGTCTACCTTAAAATATTATCATAATATTTTTCATGACGCCCACGTTCCGTTCAAATACAATGTTCCCTCAATTATGAAAGATCAGTATTAAAAATGGTCCATAAACAGAAAATTGATGTGCGTCGTAAAATTTCTAGATATTCCAAATTATGAAAACTAAATGCCAAAATCTCAAGACTTGTTCATGTTACGATATAAGCATTCAGAATGGCATTACATTTGTTTTTACTCGTCAACCTGCTTAATGGTTTCGCTTTGAAGACTACATTCAAATTCATTGCAAAGGAACTGTTGTATCATTACAGTCATTACTGGTTAATATTACGAACAAATGACATTTATAAATTTGACCTCTCGTAGAATGGCTCTACAGGGTACTGATTAATGGGCTCCACGCTCCAGCCCACAGGTCCACGTGCAGCAGTTTGTTAAAATCAGGTCAAGCATTGTTAAAATGTCATGTAAACGTATACCCGACGGACAGACATACACAACGCAATCATTATATCGCTCCAAGCCACTGGATAGCAACAAATATATTACGACTAAGTTTTTCCTTGTAAAACCCTCCGTGATGGCATTTTTCATTTCGATTTCATCATTTGATCGCTATTGGCTGTTAGGTTTAGTACCGTGAGATATCTCTTCGCTGAAAACCCAATTTGTAATAACTTTTTATCTTTTTTTGTCAAAATAAAAAGTTTGTCGCTTTCAAAACGAGTTTCTTTTTAATCACAGAAAATAATATTTTCTTTCATCATCAACGAGTTGTTGTTCATCATATCGTCATTTTCAATAGTAATCGTTTATTACACATTAGTGATGTGGAACATGATCGAGAGAAAGCAAAAGAGAACAAGGAAAGCACATCTGTCTTTTTTCCGAAGTAGCCACTTTGTCTTCAATTCATCTCAAAAGAAACAAGAAACAACCTATTCTTAGCCAGAAAAGACATCAGCGTCTCTTACATTTTGACTAATACCATTGGATTTCTCATTGAATATATTCTTGGACTGCTATTGCTAATAAATGGTCATGAAATTTTTGTTGAATTCATCATGAATTGCAACGCAATGAGTACAATCTTTGTTGAAAATACTTTTTCTTGTAATACTAATAAAAAATCTCTAAATTCTGTACAAATTATTGACATGGTAGACTATAAATATGGTAATTTCAGTTTTAGAGCTAATTCCCTTTTTGAAACCTCAAAGTTTTACAGATCATAATAAAAGAATAGTAGTAGTGAAAGTATAGTGTCATTTTGATGTGCTGTCTATAAAAAAAATTGTGGATGAAAGTATGATCATGAAGCAAGCATGTAGAATATGTCAGGAGTCAGTACTATAACACACTTGTACGTCATACTACTTACCAGTAGCCAAGCCTTCAACAAAGCTGTGTCATTTGTCGTGTTATAGCATGACATCAAACTTATTCCTGACGTACCTCATAAAATAAATAAATTAATACACTCAGGCCGGCGTTCACACACAACTCACAAATGACGACGTGTGCATCATCTAAGTTTTATAGCTTCATACATAACTTTCACTGACAAGTACACAATTGCCTTGCAGTATTTGCTTAAAGCGACAAATTTTACAAATGTATCTCTGTACTTTTAGTACGTTTATGTAAAGACTAACTGGTTGAATTGCCTTCAAGTTAGGGATGAGCATGCATGTGAAGTCTGTCAAGGCTAAACTAGACTAGAATTACTGAATTACTGTGATTTTCATTCAAGTCATTCATTTTAACCTCCCAGAGTGAAAGAAAAAGGACAATTTTACTCAATCGTGTAATATAAATTTTTAGTACAGCTACAAGAAAAATCGTTAGCTGACGGTAATAATTTTAGTGCATCATAAAACATGCATGCATAAATGTAATTTGATGTGGGGAAGATTTTAAGTTCCACCCTCAAAGCAATGCTTTTTAGGTAGTTTATAATGTATAAATTTCATGAGATATCGTACTGTTATATTTATATATTTCATACTTTCAGAAATTACTATATTTGTGCTCTACTTTCTTAATGTGTTTATTGTATACTAGTGCTGATTTAAAATAAAATAAATATTGTTGACTTGGATGTGCAGACATTTTGTTAGCGTTCAAATTCAATATGGTATGCTAGTATATTGAAAAAAATATGAAGAAAAAATAGTCGTTCTAATCCGTCAAATCTTTTCTCAAGCAGAAACACATGATGAAAGGTTGCTACACGCACCACTTAATTTGAAAAGAGGTAACAACATCATAAAAATGCGAGAAAACTCTCAATACTAGGCTGCCAAGTTGCTCTCCAATTTTATCTATCTATCTAACAAAAAACGAAAGGCAGAAGTGTAAAAAATATGTATAATCTTACGTGTTGTTGTGTTGTGCAGTCTCAATTCGTTTCTTCGAAGTGGGATTTTGCAAGGGGCAAAGCTCATGCTCGCTTGTGAGCACACTATTCCAAACACAAACACAACGACATTTGAAAAAGTATGGGGCATTAAGGTAGTTAAAGTAATTCTACTTAAGTAGCATTAAATAACTAGCAAGGGACTTCCTTCCTTTTTTACGAGCTTTTTCCTCATTTTTTTACTTTAAAAAGACGTGAGACAAATGAAAAATTCATGTTCATTTTTTATTATTGCTGCACAACTCCACATTATACAAGAGATACAAATATATACACTTCGAAAGCATGCATAGGGTTTCACTTTTTTTATGGATCTTGGTCTCGTTAAAGAGGTTAAGCCCCTTCTTATTCTTATTACTACAGTTTCCTATTGTATATTTATGTCGGTAGTTAGCAGCACACAATTTTATACTTTATTCATTCGCCTATACTATATCTTTATGTATGTCGAACGTGAACAAGAACAGTTGTCTTCCTGTCATGTCATTCTATTCTCTTCATCTCTTTTCTTCGCTTTCTCTTTTTTTTTACTTTACTGTGTCAGCCCACGATTTAAATGCCTTATAAACCTTCATGTCGTGATTTTCGTTTGATCTGTAGAAATGACAAACACAATTATGCATCATGATGTTGGTGGTGGTAGTATATAAGCTATGCATATGCATACATGTCTAGAAATGATTTTGTAAAAGCTGTCTATATTTTTTGCAGGGACTTGCTCCTTCGGACGCAAACGGACTATCAGATCCATACTGTATTCTCAAGTTGATTCCTTCCAGATTCGAGGTGAGTTTTGAAGATGAAAAAAATGAGATTTGAGGCCAAAGAGAAAGTGTTGCGCATTAATTTTAATTCCAATACACATGCCCACCTACATTATACGTATTCGTTGCATATTTTCTCTCAATTTTAGCAAAAAAAAACTAGCACATTTATTTTATACTTGGGTTCTTACATTTCATATCTGATTTCCACTTTTTGAAATGCCATAAGTATTTTCCTTTTGTTGATTTTCTCGAAAAAAGAGGAAAGTTTTGTAACATATGTACATACATAAATATTCCTACATGTTTTCACAACCTCCAACACTTTTTGTGTTACAATATAGCAATCTAACAACTTTGTTCGCCTTTTATCTCAATTTCACATTTTTAACCGATTTAGTTCCAAAGAGTTCTGATTTCATTGTAATCAGCATGATACATAATATAATGTTGTTCATTTATCATCAGGGGACACATCTCCGAACGAAGACGATACACAAAACTGTGAACCCGATTTTCAACGAAACGCTCACATTCTACGGGGTCACTCCACATGATCTTAGCTGGCAGACTTTAGAACTCAAAATAATTGGTGAGAGCATCCAAGTATTATTAATTATATTTGTATCCTTGTTTTTTACCCAGGTAATAAACTAAATGATATGTATGTGTTTAGAAAAATTCGACGCTAACGCAATTTAAACAGCCCCTAAAAATAAGTTCAAATTACAACTTATTTTTGCTTGGATCACTATGTCAGCTCAACATTAAAATATCCTTTTCAACTCTTAGTTCTTTACTTGTTCCTCCCTGCGTGAAATTAACTCTGTTCCGCATTTCACCATAAAAATTTCGTGTCGTAGGCTATACATTTGTATTATCCACCCGTGTTCCTGTATATTTCCCTGTTAATCAATTTAAAAAAGCTTTTTTCCTGTCGGCCTTTTGTTCTCTGCTTTATGCTTCCAGCTATTCCACCTTTATGATGTTTCCTTTGCATTCATTTACTTTTTTTTCCTGCTGATCGTTGCTTGTGAGAGAAATAGAGTTCCAGTTCCGACCCAAGGCAACAAATTCCATTGCTTCTCCACTCAACTAACATTTTACATTGTACAACATCACATCATATTATATTATGTCGCAATATTACATGTAATCATTTTTCACAGAAGAATGTCCTCAAAATTGTTTAGATTTTTGTTGCTCTTCCCACTACACTCAAAGGCACGTGGTTTGAGTACAAGCGATGTGCTTCGGTTAGATTATGTACATGTTTTCTAATATTGTTATCGCTAACACCACACACCACTGTCTCATACATCAACCCATGTATAAAACCTAGCCAGTAGTGATCATTACATGTATGAAACCCATTTCGCCATTTCTTTTGGCTACATTGAACTTTCCTTTTCAATCTACTTTCCCTTTTACAGTTGTTCCTACAACTGTGACCATAGTATATATGGTATGTGTATTGATTTCGGTAATTGAATTTAAAAGCCTTTCCCAAGGTTGTAACTGTTGCAATATCTATCTTTTCTGTTCGTCTTTGATTTCAGAGCTAAATTCAATTTAAAAAAGCGAGAAAAGGGAGGGAGTAAGCAAAACAAAGTAAACAGGCTTATGTGATGCGTTATCATGTAGTCGACCATGTTGGTATAGTATAATAAAAATATATAGCTCCTAGTATTGCTATTGCTACCACGTATTATCATCATCAAAATCAGAATTATCATCTTCACCATCCGTTCCACATATAAAAAAACTAATTCCCGTGTAATCGGCGATTACATTGCTTTCTCATGAAGTAAGTGGAAAAGATTAGATCTGCTGGTCCATCCACCCATTCATACTACTTATCCGCATGTAATGGTCATCTTTACACGGATTATTAGTATAATAAGCTTTTTTGCTTTTATAAGCTTAAAAAATACATTATATATGTATGTCATGACACGATGTTTTTTCATTGACGTAGATATACATGTTTTACTTCAATGCACCTCATTTCGTGCCTATTCGTGCATTTATTTAATTGCTTATTATTATCATTGTAATATTAATTCGATATGAAATGATTTGTCTTTGCATTTTTGTTAAAAGATGAACTTATTTTTAAATTATTATAGATGACGACAGGTGGGGAAAGGACTGTTTGGGAACCACACAAATTCCCTTGCACAGGCTCCGCTCACAACAAACACGTTGTTTTGTCCAAAGTCTAGAAAGAGGCAGACTGGTAAGTAATAAAAATTCAGACAACGATGGAAATAGTGAGAGAGGACCTGTCAACAGCGTAACATCATCATCAAGATCCACGGTTACGAAAAGTATAAAACAAACCGCGGTGTAGAAAAATAGCCCTGTCTGGTGCAAGAGGTTCCTTTATGCGATGTTGCTGCTATTGTGGGAGAACAATAAACAGCTTTTCATTACAATCAACGTTATCATCAAATCACTGAACCAAAATAAGACACACACCAAAAGACAATAAAACAGCGAGAGAGAGAGAGAAAGCAAAAAGAGGATTAGGTGGAAAACAGCGATAAAAATATCAACGTGCATAAAGTATTATCAAGTTATCAAGCGAAACATATTTTTTCTCCATTTCATTTCATAAAATAAAAACAGATTATTTTCTCTACACAAAATATATACTACCACCAGAGACGCATCCATCATTTACAATTCACATGATATCTCTTCCACATCATCAACCTCAAGCATCGCTAGTTTTTCCAAGCTGACGATAGGTAAAGAAAACAAATAGACATTTTCCTCTGCTTACAATACTAATCCAGAATGATAGCCAAACATATTGTAGTATATTTTTTCATTAGCTCAACTAACAAGCAACTTTTTAAACATATTTACCCTATTTTCTTCAAAGTCTAGACAACACAGCAACAAGTAAATATTTCACCGATCAGCCCCACTGCATCCACCAAGCTTGTTGATCCTTTGCTTTATATTAAGCCATGTAATTTCCACAGCAAAACAAATCAGTTCAAATTTGTAGCATTGTCTTTTAGAAGAATTGAAAGAAAACCTGTAAACTTTAATCAAATTCAATGCTCGTTTTCATCCTGATTTTACGTTGACGTTTTTTATTACTGTTTTACAGATTTTTCATTACGCTTGTATTTCTCATCTAAATTACTGCTAATTAGAAATGGGATTGGGATTGTATTTTTGCATGACTGGCTACTGGTTGGATAATAAAAATATAAATGAAAGCATGAACAAGCAGAAACCACAAGGCGTTAAATTAATAGCCTTGAAACAGATATGATGAATACGAAGCGATACGACGATATCACTATAATAGTCACTACCAAACTGACACACAACAACTATCTTTTCCCCATTTTGTTGTCTCATTTCGGTGTCTAATGTATGCACATACGTAATATCATTCTTTCCGTTTGTTGTACATTGGATGAAATGAAACTTCGCCTACATATTCCACATTTGGTGAGATTTGGAATTGGTATCAGTAATTTGCATTATGTTATGCTGATTTCCTTTTGGGAGAAGAAAACAGATAAAGAGATTTGACAAGTATCTTTGTCTGTACTGTAGCCTGCCCACTTACATTAGCTCATCCATATCCATCCACAGATCCAATTTTGATGCAATTGAAGTAGATGGACTGTAGGAGGAGGAATGCACCTATAAATCCCTTTGCGAAAGAATAGCACATACTTTATCATTATCATAAATATTGAAAATAAATTTACTTTCTTTCAGTTTTTTATCTCTATTTTCGTCTTTCTTAGAAATATTGAGATGTAGATCATTTTTACCAAAAAAAAATTGATCCTTCTTTCTTCTCTTTTGTTAAAATTTAGTAAGAAAATCAAAACAAAGCACTCCAATGCAATATAGCTGAATATAATATTTTCTCAAGTTCTCTTTCTACAATCATTTTGTGTTCAATTCAGTTTTTACTCCTTTTAAAATCGTTACATTAATATACCAACATTATATACATTTGTCCTCCGGTCATTTATTCATTATTATTATTACAATTCCCTTTTATTTCTCTTTCGCATTCCAAGGAATTATCATGTACATACATTTTGTGAGCATATAAGTTGATAGTGAATGATTAACATACGTGTATCAGAACATGTCTAAAATATGAGATCGAATTTGTTTCCATCCGTTGCTGCTTTCACTACCAAAAATAAATGGATCTTATTTCTTGATAAGCAAACATACATACATATATACTTATATAGAAGAAGGGCCCAGTAAAAGATCTATCTTTCAAACAACATATCATTGGAAAGAAACATTTCAAAGAGCAACGGCTACAAACGACTATAACACCAAAAAACTGTTTCACGCTGTTTTTCTCCGCCTTGCATTTTGCTTATACTTTTTACTTGTAAGTGGAATGTCTATCGTTAAATAAAAAGTCAAAAACAGCTTTAGCCAGCTTCTACATTTAAACTAATGCATAGGAGTTTATTCATCCTTATGTAAAATATTTTCTAAGTTCTATTTAAAAAATATCTTTTCACGTTGGGCAGCGAGAACGCACGTATTTATTATAATGCGGGGGTGAAATATGGTAATGGTGAAAAGTTACTAGACAGCAACGGTATTGCCTCCTCCGCCATCTCCTCCTTCTTTCTCTACTGCTGCTGCTTTTTCTGCTGCCGCTGATGACAATTTTTATTCGCATTCAGTCATCCACATGTACAAATTTTTGAGCTCATGTGGGCCACCATGAATGTTCGTAGTAAAAAGCTAGGTAGGTAGGAGTATGTCCTAGATCTTTATGTGATGTAAGTGGGTAAGAAAAAGTGGCAAAAGAAGAGGAGAAGAAAAACAGTGAAAAGAGTGTTTTTAGGAGGTAGACATACGACAGAAGTGGGAACGAGAAGGTTAAAAAGTTAGATTGATTTTTTATGGTTCATGTGGAATGAAAAGCGTGAGAGGTGGAGAAGAAGGAGAAAAGTACGAGAGGTGGATGTAAAAAAGAGAAAGTTGCAGAATGAGTATGGTCTCACAGGTCTATTGTGATTTTGATGTGATGGCACAAAAAAAGGAATGGAATCAACCAAGCCTTAAGCCAAATAATACTCTTTCTTTACTTTCGTTCGTCTTGTTAAGAGACTCTAACACAGTTAGTCAGTGCGAGTCAGTTTCAGGATGAGAAGGGAGGCGAATATCGGCAGACCAGATCCATTCCTATTACGAGCTAATGCTATATGCATACATGACCAATCTTTATGATGATGGCTTATGTGTTTGCGTACGGTTTCCCCCTTTGTGCCCTCTAAGTCACTCTACTTCTCTTCAATAAACTACTATATATTTCTTATGTGACTAAGAAAAGTTAGCAAGTAGTTGTAGAAGGGAAGATGGCAGAGTAGGAGAAAAGTGGATCTTACTTTTCTCACTGTCATGTCACAGTCACAGTCATAGCCATATAATCTACTTCATTGCTTAAGCAAAACATACCGTCAGAAATGGTGGCTGAGTGAGTGAGTGAGAAAGAAAACATGCAATAATATAATAACAAAGGGAGAAAGTAGGTAAGATATGAAGACGAAGACGATCACGATGAGACCCAAAGGTTTGCTGTTTTTGTGTTTTGCCTGACACCATGGCCAGCATCATCAAAAACCACCGTCACATTATTATCATCTTAAAACTGTAGCATAACAATACAACTAGTGACATATGTGGAGATTTTTTCTGCAAACACACAAAAAAATCTAAGCCGAGATTTCATAGTCATACGAAAAAAGGAGACTACTTAGAATTTTCATGTTCACCGCAAAAAAAAACATTCTTGAAATACATGCCACTTGCTGCTCCATTGGGAAAAAAATAAAATGAGAATGAGTAGACCTTTCTTTATTTCTTCTTTTTTTTGGGTGAATTGCCATCGCCACTCACTACTTACCGCACATATTTTTTTTCTTGCCAAGCTGCCAGTCCAAAAAAGCAGCATGCACTCTCCACAGAAACCGAAGAATATAAATGTAAAGTATTTGTGATCGTTACACGCGCACATCGCTATCGCAAGGAGACTATCATTACCGTTTCGTTGTTGTCATTGTATCTGTATTTTTATCGCCACTATTTCGCTACCACAGCCATCGCCATATGGAGCCAGTGATAACGATTGTAATTATAATAATAGTAAAAACCCATCAAACCAGTTGCACAATGTAGCGAAAGACCTTTTAGCTGACAAGGACAAGTGACTAAGTAGACTTTTCGGAACCACAAGCTGTGAGACAGACGGGGAAAAAAATCAACAAGTTTATTTATTTTTCTCTAGCTTTCGCTACTTACCTTGAACAATACCCAAAGAAAACATTGACATGCATACTGCATTACACGCAAGGAATGCCGCAATAGTATACTTTTCGTAATAATAACACAATTTTGTTCTTATCTTACTTACTTTATTATCAGTTTCTCTCTTCTTATCACATGCACTAACAAGAGACGCATTACAAATAATGTTTTTGATGATATGATTATAAAATGAACGTTTTCCCAACTAATGCAACTAATGTGAATGCATCAAGTAGAGAAAGAGAAAATGACATTTTTAGCATTATTTTTTTCGCTCGATCAATTTATCCTCTACTACCATACGATATTGATGATGATGCATGCCACTGTTTGTATAAATGCATTTTTTTAACTAGTAAAATAGCATGCAAAAAAGGTATAAAAATTTCTAAAGAAAATTCCATGTATTTTTTATATCCCTTTCCTTCTCTCTACCCCCGCCTGCCACTACCTGACAATTGTTGAAACAATGCATGCAGAGTGAAGAAAGGGAATGGGGCCGAGGACGACTTCTTCTGTCGTTGACTTACATGACTGAGAAAAGCTTGCTGCTTGTGGGAGTAATCCAGGCTCAGGATTTACCCGCATTAGATCACAATGGGACATCGGATCCATTTGTCAAAGTGTGAGTTTTGACTTTTGCATATATCATTCTTTTTCACTTTTTTGTATTATGCATAGTTGGTAGGGAAAGTGAAAGTCAGAAAGGGAGAGAGATGCTTCGAGTAAACAAGAGGGACGTGAAGTAAAATACTTACTGGTTATATGTTTCGTTGGTTTACTTGTTACACAAAATGAGAGAAGAGAAGACATTTGTATCACCTCATCAGTTTCTTGCAAAAATAAAGATGGAGTCTTGCGGTAGTAAACTTGTCTCTGATATTGGGGTGAAGTAAGTAAATGTATCAAAATGAATTCTGATGCATCATGACTACATATATCCATTATATTTTCTTGTTGCGGTGTTTCTCAGCCGTGAAATGAAATAGGGCGATGATGTAAGAGAGTATGGAACAGGTTGACAAATGACAAAGGATAGAGAGAAAGGGGTTTTATATCCAAGTCAGTCATCAGTACAGAAAAAAAAGAAGATAATATGAGTGTAGAAGCAAATACAAACTCATACATGTATTTGTTTGCAAATGGAATCTATATCGTAATATCCACCGATGAGTTGAGTCGTTGAGTGAGAAGCAACGGTTTCTTTCTCACCTTATTACGCACTCTTGTATGAACTCTATAAAACAAATTCGGTATAAAAAAAGTGACACTATTACATTCACAACTAGAACGGGGGAAAGTATAAGACAGGGACAGGATTACGAGTATTACATATACTCATTTTTTTGTCATTGTAAAAGCACAAAAAGCTAATAAATATTAAGAATTTTTATCGTGAATTGGGACACATAAATTGAAAAAGTCCTCACTTTTTTCCACGACCGTTTGAAATGACAACAAATTTTGAGGCTTCCTTGAACTTCTCAACGGAACAAAGTAATACTCGGACTAGGACTTTTGGTTGTATGAAAACAAGTCATGGAAAAGTTTAAAGTTTATGTGTCAGAGCTTAGGGAATTTTGTCGGATGAAGGCAAGCCAACAAATGGATAATTTTAGATGAGATTGAGTTTATGTTTTTAGATAATCTTTAAAAGCTAGCATACATAGAAGTTTGCTCATTTTTTGTCATTTTAGCTGAACATTTCGTGGGAGAAAATGATTATTTAAAGAGAAGTACCTGAAAAACAAGATTGTGGGTTGTTAGTAAGTGTTTTACGTGGGCAAATATGAGCATTATATCGGAAAGCAAAATGTCACATGAATAATGTGAGTGTTATATGTACATAATAGAGACTTGTTATACACAAAAGAGCTTGGGCATTTGCAAAGAGAGTAAAAGCGTTTTCCTAGAAAAGACGAGATCTGATACAAATCCGCAAACAAAATTTCGCAACATTATGCGAGTGAAAGTTTTCCATGCCTTAATTCCAATTACCTGACTCACGTTTCTATTGATTCCAAGGAATCTTGTAAACATTTATGCAAGCACATGTTTTAGTGAAAGCGAAAGCTATATATACAATGTATGTATGTGGTGTACTTTTACAAGAACCAGTTGTACGATATTTTTACTGAAACTTTACGCTTTACGTTCAATTATAGCTTTTAATAGGAATAATACTCTTACCCATTTTTTGACTTATAGAAAGATTAAGTTGTTTACAAATTAGCATTTATAGTAGAATGTACTTAATAAGTTTTTTTTCTTGCAGGAGACTGTTACATGACACAAATCTTGGGGCATTAAGCACGAGTTGCTTCTCCTCTTCCTCAATCAACCGAAAGTTTAGAACAAGTGTAAAATGGCGCACGCTCAATCCTGAGTTTCGTGAAGAATTCTCTCTCAAAGTATCCATTGTTGATTTACCCAGACTCGCCCTGGTCATCTCAGTGTGGGATAAAGACTTGGGCAAAAATGACGACTATATAGGTATAAATTTATAATTTTAGCTGTATAATTTGGCCGTTCGTAAATACTAAAAGGCAAGAAATAATTTATTTCTTGTGTACTTTTAGGAGGTATTGTGTTGAGCACTGGTTCCAAGGGAGAGCGACTCAAACACTGGATGGATATGATGAAACTTCCCAACACGAAACATTTCAAGTGGCACACTCTTAGCCCTTCTGAGCTTCCTAGTCATTGAGCTCAGTCCTCTTTGCATTTCTGAAATTTGTACCTTATATGTAACAGGAAATTGAGATGGCAGTGATGACCTTCTTTTGTGTGCGTTGAACAAACAAAAAGAAATGACTTTATGAATGACATTCCTGGGGTACATCAAATTGATAGAAAATAAATGTATCTCCCAGCTACAGAACTAAAAATTAGTACAGACATATTTTAACCCATTTAAAAATCTTAACACTAAATCATACTATTTGAATTGTAACGAGCACAACTCAAATGTTTGCTATTTATGGTAGTCTGTGTAAGTCAAGTTCTCGATATAGTATAAAGGATAGTGTAAATATGTACGCGGATGGATATCAACGTTTAATCATTATTTGAGAATATATTGCACCAATATAATAATATCGTTATGTATTTTCTGTGAACGTTAAAAAATTATAATATATAGTAACAAATACATATAAAAATACATGATATTTTGAAAGAATAAATATTTTATACAGGAGCAGCCTATGTGACACCCACACAAAAGAAATTAATGTATAGAAAAAATGGTGAATTACATAATCAAGTTTAGTTATATCTACTATAATACTGCATAAGAACATAATATATATGTAATTATTAAGAATCGAAGACATATTATGAATACTTTCGACTGTTTTAATGTATGTGCATCATCAAGTTATGTACTAAATGCATTTCAAACGATATTAAATATATCAATTATTTTATGGAACTTTACCACACCACAATAAAGATGACTGTTTATTGATTATTTGAACCAATATTCTGTATAAATTATTTATTTTAAAGTAACAAGTTCTTAATTATTCTGAAATTCGTTTATAGATACATATGCCATCACACCACATTTACAAGAGTATCATGCATGACATGGATATCCTGCTTAAAATCTTTGACAGGTTATCTTTTTTACAAAGTAACATTACAACGTAAACGTAACATACTTCTTCGGCGGCACTGCCTCAACGAAGATTTATAACAATAAAGAAAAGACAATAAAACATATTTATAACATTAATTAGGGAGCAACATGCATCAATACTACGAAAAATAAATTAAACATCAATACTATTTCAGAAAGTTCTCTGATATTGGATTATGGGTGTAATTTTTATAATCTGTAAATTATTAACATTTATACTTAATAATAGCTGACTTCGTTTTATTCCGTAAAAGGATCAACTCGTAGGTTAAAAATAAACTAAAAATCGTACCAAATTATTTATTTCTCCTTCACTACAATTGCACAAACAATGCCAGCCTCCTTTCGCTCCAAATATCGTTGTCGAGCTTCAGCAAGACTTTCGCCTGTTGTTCGCTTTTTCCAGGTTTTATGTTCACTAAGTTTTATTGGTGGTTGATCAGGCTTGGTCTTGGTGGAACTTGGGCGATGGTTTTCCTTGTGGCCATCACTTTTGGCCGGTTGAGTGGATGTGGAAGACTTGGCTGATGGTTTCCGAGGCGGGGTACGGCTACGACTATGAGAACGGCTCTTGTCCCCTCTGCTTCTACCATGATGATCACGTTCCCTACGATATGGATGATAACGATGACTACTAGTGCGACCACTACCATGTTGATCTCTTCGCCTTTCATATTCAGAGCGGTGCTTATGCCGATCATCTTTTCCTCTGTTATCTCGACCTTTATCTCGGTCCCTGTGACGGTCTACGTCTTGTTCACGTTTTGAATAGTGGTCCCTGTCTCTATCACGGCTACGACTACGGCTACGTTCACGATGGTGATGGTGGCGATTAGAACTATGTCGCTCCTTATCACCACCACGATGATAATCCCGTTCACGTGAACCTGAGTCTCTGCGATTGGACTTTCTTTTTTCATCATGACTGCGTCTATGGTGCGAAGATTCTTTAGCACTAGCACTGCGTTCTTCCTCATCAGATTCTTTTGATTTGGCTTGAGGCTTAATTGCATCTGAGGTATCTGTACAAGTCTTATTGTTGTCAGAGGAAGACGGTTTGTCAGCTTTACCCGGTTCATCCATAGTGGATTTGTACAGATGACGGTAAAATCCGCTGAGATCGTGTTGTTTAGTGACTTCAGTCATATCTACATCCATTCAAAAAATAAAAATCAACCATATGAGTAACAATTAAACTTACACACCAATATTTCAAAGTACTCAAACGAAATGTGTGTAACAGTGAAACTTACCATCAATAGCATCCTGCCGTTTCTCCTCTTCTTCCAGTCGCTGAAGTTCCTCCATCTTCTTTTTATATGCACTAGTTACAAACGCCTCCTTGTCTTTAAATTCGTCACCTTCCTTTTCCAAATCCTTTTGAACTTGTTTCTCAATTCGTCGTTCATTTTCTCTATTTCGACGCTCGGCGGTTTTCATTAGTTCATGAATATATTTGGGTTTCTTATCAGACCTGGCTTTTTCCTTTTTATCATTTCGCTCCTTCTCCATGTCATCATACACTTCGTCATACTGGAAGACAGTGGGATCTTCTTGGAGAGCCTTCTTAACCGTTTGAGCAGCCTGCTTGTTTTGCATGCTACCCAGTTTCTGCAAATTCACAAATGATGAGACAAATAAATTGATCAAAACATAATTAGCACTTGTTCATAAAAGATTCATTAATTGTCACTTACCAGCTTCCCAAACAAGTGAGGATTCGCCATTTTAGGCAAATCAATAAACTGACAACGACAACAATAGTAGCGTCACCATATGCTCCAATGAAGATACTAATTTAAATTCTTTAAAAATACCCTTTCCAAGTTTTAAACTCAAATCACAAATACAGCTGAGAATTCACAATCATTAATTCGAACAACCTAAATGAAAATAGTTCTCATTTTTTTCTCAAATCAGCATATTTGCTTACACACCATTACCTGACTGAGCCCTCTAACTAATTTATCTACACTTCACTATTGATTGCGTCCACTGCTAATCACCACATTAAATAGTAACAATGATCAATTAAACAAAACTAAGAAATAGTTGTTTATCAACAAACACCCATCATAATCTGTAATCCGACGATCATCAACACTCAAGAACCAATGGGAATTTTTTTTATTACTTTGATTTTGTACCGCTCAGATGAGCACCATGAGAAAAACACTATGGTATTGTTGCTTGCAAGACTGCCAAGAAAATAGGGTTAAAATGAGAAAATGTACACCAACAAACGCAAACCAAAACCAAACACCAAAAAATGGAATTCACTTTACCATACCGTACACCGTACCACACACCATTAACAGTTTTGCTCTATATTGCCAACTGGACTGCTATGCTTCTACCATACCACCACCGCCGCCGCACCGATTCGGCAAGCCTTGTCACTTGCCGGCCTTGCCTTCCTTCTTGTTAGCCAAGCTGCACCTCTTAGAGCTCCTCATGGAAAATGTTTCTTCATTTGACTTGACAGAGAGCAACGCAACGCCAAAAATTTGACATAAAGCCGAAAATGCGTTTTCCATGAAATTCCTAGTCGGGTAGTAAAACAGAGCTAGGCTAAAGCATTCGAGAAAATATTGCCGAATTTGACATGGACGTGATATATTTTCTGGGATAATTTCTAGCATTAGAAGTTTAGTTTTGGTATTTTATGGAAATCATGTTAGTTTGTAGCTATTTGCTATAAGCAATTTGGTTTTATTAGCTACTATTTTAATATTATAAGGTTGATTTAAAATATAACCGTTATGATTCGCTTCACGGTGGTGGTTTTTCGAACTTGGAACATAAAAGCATGAAATACTTATGCATTTGTTATGAATATGGAATAAAGTGTGGTTTAGGAAATGGAAATATAAATATTTCAAGAGAAGCATGGAGCACCAATGCATATAAAATTATTGATGGCATAACTGTATCTAAAACAACATTAAATAGTCTGAGTATAATTTGATGTCCTTGCAAAACTAAGAGTTGTTCCTAGTTTTACTTTCACTAAGCTTTATTTGCAATGCTGTTTTTGAACATTGCATAATTATTTGCGGCTTGAGCGCTTTCCGACAGTCCGTCTCTCTGTCTGTCTGCAAACTCATGATAGCTTTGAAACTCATTTCACTTATCGACAAATAATGTTTGTCCTGTCCTAGCCCGATTGTAAAAATACACTTTGACGCTAAAAACGCCAACAGACTGACAAACCGACATTGACTTCAAAAAGATATATTTTATATTAAAAGGTGCCACCGCTGACTACTAGCAGCTCATGCCATGCATCATAATAAGCAAGCAAAGGAATTTCCATTTTACCACTGAATAATTTCCTTATTTCCTCACACACAATTACCTGTCCCATCTATACAATCATCTACGACAGTAAAGCTTCAAGCATAAATATTTTTTTCCCTCAAAACAGTATTCAGTTAACAGTAGTCCCTCTTTGTCCGACCGAAGTATAAATGCTCTGATGTGTATTTACTTGACTAGCGATATATTGTACAAAACTAGGGAAAAATTTCCATTTTATTCCATTTACTCACCTTTGAATGGTATTCAGTTCACATACCTATACAGCAGAGTATCCATTTCATTCATTCACAT
>JAQFXM010003405.1:0-20393 GCA_034693345.1 Entomobrya multifasciata | reverse complement strand
GCTTTGACCTACAGACTTCAAATTTAGTACACAAGGACCTTATGGTACAAGCAAGGCTGCTATTGATTTACAGCCAAATCGGTCCAACAGTACCAGAGTAACGGTCAATTAACGGTTACATGCTAATCAAATGGCAAAAAATATTATTGCATAAATTGATAGATTAGTGTATTGGGATCTAACTTTGTCAAGAGACCATACTCCAGTACTTAATAGTTTTGGAGATACAACCAAATAACGGTTTCATGATTATAAACGTGGAAGAAAATAAATATAGTTTTTTTACTTCTAACGTTTAAAAATCAGTAAAAAAATACTGCGAGCGCTACTTTATTTAATACTTAAGTACTAGTTAACAAGTGCAAGTACTTGTTTTTCTTACTCAGATTGTATATCATGTATGTATGTCTGTGAACGCTATATTTCAAAAACGCGTTGACCTACAAACTTCAAATTTGGTACACAAGTACCTTATGATACAAGTATAAAGGCTATTGTTTTATAGCCAAATCGGTCCAACGGTACCGGAGTACAGATAAAGTTTACATGGGTAAAAAAATGGATTTTTTACTTCTAAATTTTAGAAAGACTTTAAACTTTTCACACTTCTTTATGTACTTTACTTAAGTACTAGTTTGTACTTAATTTTGTACACCTCTGATTATTGTACATTTTGGCGGATGCAAACCTGTCACCGTTAAAACTGAATAAAAATTGTTTATCTAAAAATTCGCAAGAAGCTTAAATCTTCCTAAAGTCCCTTGGGAATCTTGAGGTAACTCGGCCTTTGACCACTGGTAGACAAACAAGTGTATCGGCCTAACCTGATGCAAACTGAACGGGTGCACTCTTTAAAACTTGTACAAACTGAACGGATGAACCCGTTCAGTTTTCATCAGTTTAGTTCTGGCAAAAAACGGGTGTAAACTAAGGTGCACCCTTTAGTTATGCCTTAATTTCGCCCCCATCTGAAATAAAAATTTTGCGCATGCAAGCGACCATCCTGCTTCTGACTTTTAAAACACGTTACGTTTTTTTACCCATACAGTATTTGCAGGAAGCTTTTACTTAACCTTACCGTATTAAATTTGTACAAATTTGAATTATATTAAATCAATTTAGGCCAGGTTCGGTTTGGTTTGGTAAGGCTAGGTTACGTTAAATTAAAATCACATGAAAGCTGTGCCTTCTAGGATTTCAAAACGGTTAAAACTTACATCCCTTCGGAAGGGTGCTAATAAAACGGGTGCACCTGTAAGAAAGTTGCTTCCGTTGTTTGCCTAGGTCTGCCTTACCACTACCTGTCTGAGCTTAGTTTTAAAAACACCTTAAGGCATCTGTCGCAAAATGTACTGTAACCCTTTCTTAGATAATCCCTTTTCTTGAGATGTGATAATCTGGCAGTCGAGATGTGAAGAGTCATACGAGATGACCAAACACTTCTCAGCAGCAAAGTAGCTTTTCTCTGCACCCTGGCAGCACTAGCTTTGTGGTTGTTGCTGCACCCTAGCTGCGCTGGTGTATCTCTCACTGTGCTTTGCTGCGCCCCAGTTGCACCCTAGCTTATTCGGTGCAAGATACACCACCACACTATTACTCTGTTGCTGTCAACACATCAGCACACTTCTTTAAGCCCTATCGTCCTATCTAAACCTATACAATACTAGACGATTATTGAAACTGCAGCTCTATTTAAAATTTATTCTATTTTATAGCTGAGGTATCCATTAACTTGTATTTTGTGATTTCAATTTACGTTTCTGCTTGGCACGAACTGAGAGCCGTATTTAATTGCTTGTTGTGGTACTCTCCCTATTTAAGACTTGTTGCGTCCTCGATCCATCTAAACTTTGTGGTAGCCCTTTCTCCATATAAACCTTGTCGTTCGAACATTAAAGTCAAGCCTTTTTTGTGATCAATCTTTATGTAAATCTGGTTGCGTGAGCAATTCGTTTTCTTTCTTCGGATACTCTTTGCTTTGTTAACGTACCCTTTTATCCCGTTTTAATTCCCTTAGTCGTTTTGTTAACTTGTAAACTCCCTGAAGTCACTCCACTTGTTTTCTGGTACATCTGCCAAAACCAGAAACACCATTCCAACTGGCAAATCAATTCCATGATTATTGTAATGACTTGAACATTATTCTGATGTACTACTCTTCATTTGATGCTTAGTGAAGTTTGTCATTAGCTATCCGAACTGAGTATGTTCAAATTTTCCAAAGTTTACAAGTTTCCAAAAGTTAATTCCAACGTGCAGTGAGTATAAGAACCTCTCTCATATGCATTCAAATTCCCACCAAATTTCCAATATTCAGTCGGTTAATATCAACAGAGAATTCAACGCTGACAAACAAAACCTGCAATAAATTTTCAGTATGTGAAAAGTGTATGACCAATGATTTGTGTGAAAACGTCGAAAAAAGTTCCAAAATATAACATCATCGATATTTCTCAAACAATTTCTTTGATGCTCTGAATTTACACTTGGAAGATTAAATGAAGAATCCGCAAGCAATGTTTAAAGTTCCTCCATTCTATATTTCTCAACACCATGAAACCTTTTCAATGCGCAATTTTGTCTAGTTGTATATTCAATCAACAAATTTGCACCTTAGTTTTGTGTCTGATCTTACCACTGCACCCCAGCTGCTCGAGACTATTTATAATTGCACCCTGAAGTTTTCACACTGAATATCATTGCACCCTTATTATTCTACACTAGTTATCATTGCACCCTCATTTTTTCTACGGTAAATATCCTTGCACCCTCATAATTCTATACGATTTGAAACTCATGTGGAAATATTTCTATTTATAATTTATATTTAACAAGAGATTAAAAAATCTAAAACTTTACTGCTGAAGGTGAAGCGTCAGCAAGTATTGACTTTATCATGTTCGTCTGTCTCTCCGTTAGTCCGCGAACACGATAACTCCAGAACGCGTTAACAGATTTCACTCAAATTTGATAAAGGGGTTACTATGGTCAAGGGTAAGAACCCTATAGATTTTCAACCCCCAAGGTCTAAGGTTAAAGTCGAACATTTTAAACGTAAAGTTTACATTGTAATAGCTCAATCGAAAGCCTTCGTCGAGAAGATAAAGAACCATTTGTCAGAATGGGTCAATGTGACCTCGTTGGTTCAGAAATCGGGGTCAAAGTGATAATTATCGAGCATAATCCATGTAACATATCATTCGAAATCATTTCTCATTGACAACATCAGTGTCCATCACTTTCATTGTCGCAATATTATCATCCCAGCGGCGTCATTATGGTCGCTATTACAGCGGGTTTATCTAATTGGTAATGATATGACCGTTGTGCATTGGTTACATAACTTTATGCTCACTACTATACCATGTTACTTGCCTGTCACGGCTCTATTCAACTTTTTTGAATTGTCAGAGCCGTTAACTAGCCTGTTTTGGGTTTTTGTCTGTTTACTCTGTTGCAACTCAATTTTTTATGTTAATATGCCCGGCGGTATTTACTGTAGACTTGTATTTTGCCCTATATTTATGTAGACCTTATTTTATTGTAGATTTTTTTGAAGTATTGAATGGCAGATACTCATTTCCAAGCGTCTATTGTAAAATATGCCATTTTTTTCTTTTTTTATTTGAAAAAGGTTTTGAAAATAGGATTTCTGCCAATTTATACTGTAATTTTGCAACGAAAGTTGTCTATGGATACAATTTTATTGCTTTGCAAATGCAAAAGGGTTGCTAGCCATGTTACTTTAAAAGCGGAAGTAGGATAGAGCATACCAAAATCTCATAAGTAGGTACATGTTTCCTAATTTCAGGTTCTCTATTTGAATATGAAATCACATTAATTTTTGGCAATGAGAATTTTAATTTTAACGCATACATTTATGCACTTGCTTCTGATGTTGAAACTTACTCATGTTGGTAGCTGGTTTAAAAAAATCATTTAATAAGCTCAATATTATCATGCGGTTGAACTCCAAGCTCATTAAAAGTTCATATACGTCACTGGATTTTAAAATTAGTTCAATCAATCGTGATTTAATCAACAACTCGTAAATATGCATTAAAGTTTCTATAAAGAAAGATTGGCAGATAGGGTTTTGTTCAATATGCTATCATACAAGGTCCTTCTAAATTTTTATGTGTAACAAATATTTATAATTTTAAACTTAACAAATACTTTAATAAATAGGTTCTAAACAGTTTAAAAGAATTAAAGTTTTAATTTCATATAGTTTACACTTTTTGATCTACTTCAAATTCTGACTAAAAACGAAATGATTTGATATTTGTAGAATTATTATTAGTGCATTTTATTATTAGTGTTCAGATTATTTGCAACTTACTAGTCTTACGTTCATGAGAAATTAAATGCCCTCTCAATCGGGAAGCGTATGGAAACCGTTTACCACAAAGTTCACAAAAACGTCCAGCAGTGCAATTTTTTTCGTGTTGTTGACAGTCAGAAATGGTTTCGAATCTTCTATAGCATTTCTTGCATTTTGGTAATCTAACCCAAATTGAATTGGCATCTACAAAATTTCAAAAAATGCAGTTTAACTACATGAAGCATGTGGTATTTAGTTTAACTAAAATCATAATCACCTTCTTGCTCAGTTTTTTTATCATAATTCGTTAGTGTGACCTCAGACATGTTTGGAATTCGGTTTTCTTTTTCCTGCCCTTTTTTTCGTGGATCGTTACTTGGATTGCACCGAACTAAATTGCATTAAATATTTGTGGATCAATAAATCATTTCTATTTTATTATATTCCAACTTGACCATTCTTAAGGTTAGTTACCTTGTGATAGTCCAAGACATTCGCGTAGTTCCGTTTGTACCATCTGAACTTGAATTGCAATCAATTCAACATGGAAGTGGCTACCAACATATTCTTTAAAGAACGAATCTTCAATGTCCTCAGTTATTTTTCTCAAAATCTTGTGAATCAACGATGGTGTAAGTTTGCGTTTAAATTTTGCAGACCGGGTTTTAATGTCAACACCAGAAATGATGCCGTGGTCGGCTAAAATTTCTTCTTGTGTAGTGGTTGTACAAGGCGGCATATTCTGTGGGGACTGGACTGTGTAGGTTTTCTGGCACTTTTTGATGTGATACTTATTGGCAACTTTACAATACAATGGAGCATTGCAGAGATAGCATGTGTAGTTGGGAAATTTGTCTTTAAGTATATTGTTGGCCTTTTCAGTATCCTTGTTTTTGCTGGATATTGTCCTCAAATCACCTGAAAATAGAGAGAAAACAGAATAAACCCTAATTTCTTATTCAAGCATTTGACTTTCATTGACTTCATTGTCTTTCATTGACTAATTTGGCACCTATGTTATCAAAAGGGATGACAACTCCATGGACTTTTGACGAGTGAAGATCCATATCCCTCTGTGTGCCCATTTCAATTTCGCATCTGATGCATTTATAGATAGGGGTTGCGTCGGGAACTAGAACAGTTGCATTAAACATTGCATTGTTGTGATCGTCGAGTAGTTCTTGAGTAGGAAACTTGAGAAAGTCGCAATCCTTGCATTTAAATGTAAGCTGGTTTTGATCAAAAAATCTTGTCCCCAACAATTCCCGCTGCGCATGTATAGCAAGATGCTTAGAGTCAAACCAGTGGTCACAAAAATAACACTTGACGCGCCCAATTTGATTGGGTTGACATATCATTATGTGTTTTAGAGTTTGATTGGCATCTGTTGAATCGAATGCATCCTCGTTTTTGCAGAATGGACACTTGTAGATGAATTCGCGGTGTTCACAAAACGTTCTAACATGAATATCCTTGAGGTTTATGTCTGCAAACTTAGCTTTGCAGTGTTTACAGGTTCGTTTAGAATTCCAAGGACAAACTGTTTCGTGGTGCTTAAGCTTACTAATACAGCCGAAGTTAGTCTTTCCACAGAACTCGCACTTTTTTCCACAAACATTTTGGTGATAGTTGTATCCAGCAAGTGTGACGAATCTTCTTTTGCATTTCAAACACGTAATTGGTTTTCTGCTGCATCTAGCCAAATGGTTTTTGAAATATCTGGACCCTACAGCTTTAGAACAGTTAGGACAAGTCCTTTTTGGTTCCTTGATTCTATTAAGAAAAAAGTAAATTTGTTTAAAGCTCAGCCCAATTTAAATAAAAAAACAGTACATTTTTTTTATGTACCTCTTTTTGAGGAAGTTATTGCGGTTAGCTTGGTTGTCCAATTTCTTGACTGGTTTTATGGCATGTCCTGTGATAAGCAAACGTTGCAATTAAACATTGCTAATAAAGAGTTGACACATTATAATGCAAATTTCTTAGAAATCATAGGTTTTAAACTAAACTAAATACCATTGATTATGAGCTTGTGTCCGTCTGAATTAAAATGTCGGCCAAGAATTCGTTCGGTTTTGAAGACTTTTTTACAATCCAAACATTCAAATTTCTTGTCGTTGCTATGAGTAAGTGTGTGTTCTTTGAGTTGATTCGGAAATTTGAACTGTTTGCCACAGAAACATTTAAGGTTTTCACAGTTTTCGGTCTTTTGTAGATGACGTGCCAACCCTTTGGCACTGAAGACACGGTTGCATTTAGGACATGTCACTGGTCTGCAGATCGACTTTTTTACATGATTTTTTAAGGTATGCCGTGACATAAACGTCTTTCCACACTTAAAACACTGGAACCTACCCATTGTAATTTACTACGCTTCCGAAAACTGCAAAAAATACAACAGCAATTAATTTAATTATTTTTTGTCACACTTATCATAGAACTAGCTAGAAATTCTCTCTACAAAACAGATGAGCCAGTGCAAAAACTTTTACTCAAAGTAATTTTAGAGTACAAAGTTGGATATGTATCTCATTTGTCAAGACTTAAACTAAAATATGGCGTTAAAAGCCTCCATGTTACAGTAATGTAGTTTTATGTAAAAATCATTACCTCAATTTTATTATTGCAGTTTAGTGACTACATGAATATATGATTACCATTCATGTCATCGTACTCCACATAATTATTTGATGCGGTATACTATTAGTACTCGTGTAGGACCTGCGATTTTTTAAATTACACAATAGAATTCAATTCGTCTTCATACGATACACAGTTTATCAGGAACGTAATTTTGTGATGTTATAGATAAGGATGTTTTCGTAGCAAAGGCAATGCGACGTATAACAATGATTTAATTTTTTCCAGTTCATACCCACGCAGAAACAAATTTTTGGCTTTTATAAGTTCGTTCATACAAGTTTGGCCACAGTGGACATCCAATATCACATCTACAGGAAATAAAAAGAGGACGAGGTGTAGAATTTGAAATCAGTATTTACTAATTACTCTCCACTGACGAGTGATATGCACCAAAATGACTTATTTTAGTTAATACTTATATATGTATGATGCTTTGTTGTAACCATTATGCAGTGTTTCTGTGAACAATAAAATAAATCACAAATGTCACAACGTTTTCCGACAAATTTGCTTGTTCCTCCGGCTATATTAGCCATATAATAAAAGATAAAATACTGGAAAAATGTTTGTCGCCATGGTCACTCGTTGCAAAGTGTTTTGTACATCATTATTAGTACTCATTTGTGGAACTGTTACTCAAATAAAATCTCGATAATGTTTATCTTGTACTGCGCTTAGCATATTTTGTGACGTTAGTTGCAATGGACAAAGTTTAACAGATGAATTACCCCAATTTAAAATGGTCAATAATATGTATTCCAATGGTCTGAAATATTTTGGAGTAAAATCATTCATTTCAAGATATGGATGAATATGTTTTATTCATTATCTTCAGCAAATAGACGTTTTCAGTGTATATAAAAATTAATTTACCGGAAGTCGACCTGATACGCAACAAATTATGCGCACCACTTATTATTCAGAACAGGAAGGTATATGAAGAATGCAAACTATATTCAATACTTAGTTTTCTAAATCTCCTTTAAAATATTATAATTATAAGTACGGTCCTTGTTTAAAATAGTAAGGCCTCCATGCTACAAGATGTTCAGTAATAGTTGTAAATTTTATTGTTGGAAAATACGTACATCCAAAACTGGACGCATTAATGTGCTAATTGTCGATTTAGTTAATTAAACCGGGCAGCCAAATTACCCTATCAATATTTAGAGGATAGTTCAAACTATCGTTAAAAATTATTGTACAGTTATATTTGTATTTTAATATTGAATTTATGAAGCATCATAATTTATTCAAATTCCAATAGGTTTTTAGCAAGCACATCAGTATTTTAATGTCTCTAAATCATCAAGTAGAGTTTTATTTTAATTCCCCGATATAATGACTTCTCAAATTTTGAATAATACAACAGATAGATATTTAATTTACAGACCTTGGAACTATTAAAACTTTGTCCAAAGAAACCTAATGAGTTACCCGCCTCGGTCGTTAGTGTAAAGATACATTTTAAGCATTGTCATCAGATCTCCTCATCCAATGATAGGACAACTTCTTCAGCATCAGCGCCCCATTGAATAACTAATTCAAAGGTCTTCAGGCTTCCACTTTTCTCGTTTTCTGGAAAAAATAAACACAAAATTGAAAACAAAATTGTTCTACGGAATTATCAATTCATCTAAAGGTCTAAATGTTATACTAACTTGGCTTATTACCATTAAATGCTGTCACAATTCCGAGCCAACGCCGCAAACAATTATACTTCAGTCTGAGTTTCCGGGCGATCAAGTTAAGATGATACTCACTTCCAGCCATTTCTTTAAAAAAAAAGTCTTCGACATCATCCTTCAGTTTTGCCACAATTTTCAATACCAAGTCCTTGTCAAGGCGACGATAAACGGGTAATTTAACAGACTCTGTCACATCTGCCTGATATATTTTTTTAGCTTCCTTCTCCTCAATACCGTAATCTTCTTCACACTGGATAACATGACGTTTGTTGGCTATCATGCAATGAAATGGACGGTGGCACAGACAGCATATAAAGTTAGGGTTGGTGTCCTGTATTTGTGCGCAAGAAGTTTTCTTCATGTTTTCCTCAGAGAGTATTCCTAGCCAATCTGCAAAGTTAAAAGTGAAACAATCAGGTTCTCGTTGCAGCGTTTTATAATCTTTAAAAATTCTGATATACCTTCACTCTCACGTGGAATCGTTACTGCATGGGCGACATTTGAATGAGTCTGCATTTCTTGTTGAGACTTAACTTGTAGTCCACATCTGATACATTTAAAGATGGAATGGAAAATGTTATCCTTTTCTGATTTGTCGTCATCGCGAACATCTAGCTGGCTGTCATTTTTCTCATTTGAATTGCCAAGGACTGCAGCAGATAATTCAGATTGCTCTATTTGAAAACAAAGCACCAAAGTTTTATATTTTTTGGTTTAGAAGAATTAGAATTTTTATTAAGGAATTTATAGCATTCACTTACCTTCCTTTTTCCGCTTGTGTCTTGGGGTTTGGAGATGTTGGTTTTGTTGCCAGGGGTTTCGAAAGTACACATGACAAACCGAACAATGATATTTCTTTTTAACAGTAGTTGCAGCTTCTAATATTAGAAATCAATATGCATATACATAAATATATTACCATCATCATAATAACCATCGTTTGTTAATGCTTTATATGTGGTGTGTGATTTCAACTTACTTTTTTCGTTGTGAGCATTCATGTGTCTATTCAAATTAAAAGAGCGCGCGAAATGCTTTCCGCAAATCTTACAGTTATGTCCTCCCGTACAGCTTTTTTCATGATGTTCACAATCCGTCATGGTTTTAAACGATTTATCACATCTCCTGCATCTTGGGCGTTTAGTTCGCTTCACATAATCCCCTAATAAGCATAAGTCGTATTTATATTGAGCTTAGGAATAACTTGAAAGAGTATGGGATTTAAATATATATAAATAGTTTGTTGGTTACCTTTGACTTTTTGCTGATGCGTTGGTGTTTCCAAATGTTTTATAAAGGTCCAACGACGAAGGCTTACTATTCCACAATAATCACATTTGTATGGTGGACCTATTTTAAAATCACTACGTTAGCATCCAATAGTCATTCAACGAGTAGGTTACATATTTTAAAAAATTCAACCCACCTTGAACTTCAGTAGCATCAGATTTTACAGCTTTGTCCTGTTTTGTCTTCTTGCTAATGGGTTTACTCACGATTGCCCTAGACATTTTTGATTGCTCTACAAAAAACGTCAATACAAGTTAGATAAAAACGTCAACCGATAAAAATTTTGTCTAATTTTTCGTTGTATCGAATTTCGTGTTGCAGGGCATTATAAAAGATTGTAAAAAACCAATCGTAATTAAATCGGTGAAAAAACTTTTAGTTATTTTGTAATGGTTTTAGTTATTTTGTTTTGTAATCTTGCCTATAAAAATTTAATGACTGCATATTGGTCAACAGTATCCCTGAATTCAAACAGCTGACTGCATTTTGCACTAAATTATAAATTTGTCATAAATGTAGCTTTAACGGTGCGAGAATAGTTTTCTTGTTTTCAGTACTTTATCTTTAATTTGTTTAGACCCATTCAATTATTACTAATTCTTATAATTACATATTACCTTGAAGTTTGTTAACATGAATTGGGGGTCTCCGTGGCCTTAGTCTTGACGTTACAACTATTAAAAATATAAAACAGAAATAATTACTTTATTTGGCGACCAATACTAATGTTCATGGATATAAAGTTGACCAAGCTAACATAAATATTGCCTTGTTACCATGTAAATGCGTTACAATTCCTAGCCTTTGACGTAGGTCCTGATGCTGTAGTCCAAAATGCCTCGCCATCAACCTTAAGTAATCGTCATTTCCAACTTTATCTGTTAGAAGATTGTTCTGTATGTCATCCTTTAGTTTCCTTAAAATTTGAACTGCCAACTCCTTTGCATTCAGATGTTGAATGCCCAATTCTGGTATTTGCGTCCCCTCGTCCTGGTTCATATTCATTGCTTCTTTGTCCTTGACCACGTTTGTTTGTGTACTTATTTGTCATAAAATGTACTATAGCAAAAAATGTAAGGATAGTTGACATTTAATATACTGTCTTTCAATTTCCTCTCCACACTTCAAGACCTGACGTCGCAATATTATTCAAGAAAAGTTATGCTAAAAAACAAAATTACTTACGCTGTTAGACTTGTCTTGACGTAATATGTTCCTGCAATAGAGGTACAAAAACAAATTTCCAAGATTATATAGAGAGCGGAAACTTGTGTATACCCCCGTGTTAAAAAATGAAGACAAACCTGCCAACCAAGTCTGTACTTTGTTTCAATAGCGATGTAATTTCAAGTTGTTTGTAACGCTTTCAAAAAAATAAAACAGGCAAATCATTTGAGTGGGCAAGCTATTCAAATAGTTCGCAGTTGGTAGTTTGACATCTCTAAGGTTATATAGTACAGAGTTTGCACTACAAACAAGCTTCACCCGAACCTGAGTATTTCCCATCTCCCTTCTCAATCTAATGTTCCTGCTGTAAAATAAGTTCCCCCTTATCAATTACAACATTCAACTAAACTTTTTCTGTAACCGTTCAGAAAATAAAAGCAAAACGTGCTGGCATGCAGTGTAGGCTTGGAACGTTAAACTTTTACTGAAAAGAACATAAATTTACGAACCTTTAATTTAAACACTTACACGAAAACTTAAACTAAATATTAGTTCTGCTCGCACCAGGATTATTTTCAAAGGAATTAATTATAGCATAGCAAAAACACTCTTCTCAGTTGTTGTATTATTGCTCGAAGTTTACATATTTTTTGCGTTTATTGCGTGTCGCAGTGTAGGGAACACTCACTCGCTAGTGGTGAGTGGTGCGAGAGGAAATGGTGTTCCAAGCCAAACACAGTCAAGCGAGTGGGAGTGAGTGTTACGGGTTTTTACTGTCATGCTTGAAGTGGAGTGTGTAGTGAAGATTCAGCGATTCATAAGTGGTGTAGCGAGTGTGTGGTAAGCACTTGCAAAAAGTAACATAGACAAAAGCAAAGCACATGACGAATGTTGTGCAAGCGCATTATGCACTAGAACCGGTTGAATGCCAGAAATGTAAAAATCGCTTATCTTTCTCCGCAGTTTGCATAGTAAATTTAACAGCATCGAGTGAATTATTGCTTTTACATTTGAAAAACACATGTATGACATTTTGAAACAAAATCACAACGTTAAATTATATTGATTTAAGGGGTATTTCTGTTTAAATGTAAATCTCAAAAAGCTATGTGCAAAAACCTTCAATTTTTAATATCATGTATACTCTAAATTGCAGCTAATTTAGATTTTTAATTTAATCATCAATGTATCAAAATGAGGAACACTTATTTCAATACAATTAGACTCAATGACGTTAATTTAATATTTCAAGACATGAAAAAGTTTGCCATATTATGACCCATGCCCTCGAAGGAAGTTTATTTTGACTACTTGAAGCTAGATTTTTGATGATTTGAGCTAGATATAGAAGAAGGACTAAGATAGTCTAAGGGACATGCTCGAATACATGCACTTAAACAAATAAAGAAGTCTAGCTTTTAATTGAAATGATTTTTCTTACTGATATACTACTCTATCGAATAATATCGTATAGATACGACAATAAGACAAAATATGATAATATCCGACACTTTTGACCAAAATATAAAGAGTAGTTTACGAACACAGACAAACAATTCATTTCGGCCATAATGTTATAGTTCAATGTTCAGTTTATGATGTCTTACATTTGGTTGACGCAAAATTAATTTTGTGTCTTGTATGAAAGAAATATGAATGATAGGTGAAAGAATGGGGTCGAGTGGTTAGTGGAGTGAGTGGTAGGCTTACGAGTGGGGATGAGTTAGGAGTGGACTGACACAAATTTAAAGACACTAACAGCGGACGTACTATGCATTCTACTAGCCCTTGATATTGACATTTATGACGAGAAACTTAAAATATACAAAACGCATACCCAGAATTGACATCTGCTAATTACCCGACACAGCCAACGAAAAGGTGGTGGGCAGCCACCTGACAAAAATGGGAAACGTAAGCGGACTGTACTTACTTATTAACATGGTGCATTTATGTAAAAAGTGTTAAATACAAGTTTTATCCTGATAGAACTCTTGCTACTTGCCATTGTACAACTCGAAAAATTCGCTGAATCGTAGTAGTTTACAGGTAATTTTCATTAATTGTGGCTTAGGGTGGATTTAAAAAACAAATCCGACAGATGAGCTGTTAAATTTTCATATTTAACCATTATTTGTAGTTTTTAGGTCACCTATTATACATCACTTTCATCAAAATGTCTTCAGTCAAAATATTATTATGTAGTAGGTATGCAGGATTAAACTTCTCAGCTGCAACAAATACACTTAAACTTGGAGTTCATGTTTGCTAAATATGCCTGATGCAATCACTGATAACTTAATGTCAGTCATTTCATTCCACCATGTTCAAAGTATTTAAAATGTTTAATATCGGTATTTTGTCGTCTAAAATTTCATTTTTAATTAGATACGTTAATTGTTATCAGTATCAGTGGACTTTTTGTTGTCAACTGAAGATCTACTTAGGATCATAAACCCGCTGTAATATCGACCACAACGACGAAGCTGAAACTACATTACAATGATAATCAATACTTATGTTCATGAAAACCGTACTTTTTACATATTTACATGGTAGTTGTAACAGGTTTCATCTTTTATCACGTTTATAACCCCTGAAAAACCTTTACACATGATACATATGTGCATGCCCTGCTTATAACACCGCTGTACAACGAAGCATCAGCATGTATTGACTTGTCTGTCGATCTCTAGATAGCTCGATAACTCCCAATAACAATGATAATTTTATACGTTGTACTATTGCAACTAAGGCTTTATGGTCGCTATTGCAGCGGAGGTTGCAAAAAATTATTTAACTTTTTTTTATGTATTTCGTTTTAGGTTACGCCAACAGTAGGTTACTGAAGTATGAGATTATACATTTTCAGCTCAGCTCATTTGTTGTAAATAAAAACATTTAAAAATAAACCAACAGTAATTGCGACAATACAGTCTTTGTTGCAACAGTGCGACGTATAACAATGAACATCAATGGAAAGCACTTTCAAATGATGTCACAAGACCCTTTTTATAACGATACGTTAGTCCCCGATTTCCAAGCTGATGAGATCACTCTGTCTCAAATTGAAACGAAATTGAAAGAGCTTTTGAATGTAATTTTTAAGTGTGACGTTGACCCTTGACCCTGACAAACCTAACAAACGGAAAACATGTGCCTTATTATCAGTAGAATCCAGATTATTCTGTCCAGAAATCCAGCTTTAGAGAGCTGATGTATGCATGTTTCAGTGGAATCGCCATGATATTTTACAACATGCTGATGTTTCTGGATCATTTAAAATAAAAACAAGACGTAGTCGTCCTAATTGATTACAAAAAGTCACTCGGGTATCACTTGAAGTAATGCTTCCAGAACTTTCAATGCTTCAAACATTTGTTAGGGTATTGTTTAATTTAGCTCATTTGCCTAGGGTCGAACGTAGTTAGGCAAATGAGGCAGAGCAGCGGGATAACCTTGAGTGTTGATGGCCGTACCAAAATACATAGCATCTCATCCAGAATAGTAAAATGTTGCTGAAAAGTAGAGCAATAGTCAGTCCATTGGTTTTATGCATCTTGATGCATTCATAAAAATACCTAGCCAGAAGTGCTGGTATGCATGTCAGCATAATATTATAAAACGAAGGACAAGGGCAAGGACTTTTAGTTTATCTGTGAGACTGAGCTATCAGCTCAGTTAGTTGAAGATTTGATTTTGTACAAGAAACTTGGTTTTGAGTTTCTTTCCTCCATCCAAGAAGGATGAAGACTTTTGACAAGTCAGTGGTAGTGGGAAAATTGGTAAGATTTTAGGAAATCTTTACAGTCATATAATTAAAGTGTGTTATCAGTGCTAAAGGGAAAATATTATTTTCATACTGATTTTTGGTGCGTGTTTTACTGGTGTAATTTTAGGATGCATTTTATCATCCCACAACCCAATAAAACCGAGTCACTGTAATGACTACAGGACTTTTGAGTTATCCGAGTAACACCGGACAAGACGCACAACATGAGACATTCCCTAATATCGGTTATCGAGGCACTTAGACAGAAGTGGTGAGTATAATAAAATTAGACAAGGGGTTAATGTATATTATTATGCAGTGGAGCTTATTTTAAAATACTGTTATGGTATTGTCTCCAGCCTCCCTGTGTTACCTTTTGAAAAATATGCCAGTAATGATTGGTTTGACTGTTGACCTCTTCAAAACGATATACGACGGCACAGGTACCAACTCAATCATGATTCGCATTCATGACTCCCTAGTTTAATTCTACTTAAATATCAATCGGATCATTAAGTTTATCCAACTAACCAGTAAACCATTCTATCTAAAAGCATAAACCCAGCTTCCTCTGTACACATTTTTATAACTATTGCCAGCGATTCATTAGAAAAATATAATTTAATGAAAGTTTTTAAAACCTCCCAAAAAATTGTTGACCATTTATTGGTGCGTTTGCGTGTTGACCCATCGTTCTTAAATTTCACTTATTGATGCTGAAAATAAATGTTTCACTTTCGCACACGTGTAGATTATGCCATGCACCAATGAGTTGTCAACAGCATGAAAGTGACCAAATAAACTGTAATTGAAATTCAAGTTACTTATGATTAAAGTGCTAAATTTTGAGACAATCAGTGCAATCCTAACATATTTTTATTTAGACAGCCATTTCGTTTATTATAGTATTTCATTCAACAAAAAAATAATGGTGATATCAAAAACTTGTATTTGGCTTCAAGTACTTGAAATGTTTAACATTGATAACTTTGCTTAATACATAAAGTTTAATAATAAAACAAGTACATTTTACGCAGGAACAATTTTCTTTAGAAAAAAGTTAAAGTAAAAATATTCAAGCTTGGGGATTTGTGATGCTAAAAACTCCCTGTCAATTTGTACATTCACTTGAACCCGATCTTTCGAAGAATACACAAACAGAATGCAACTTTGGAGGTTTAAAACAAAAAGAGAAATTTGAATCTGTGAGTAGTATGCATGACTTTGCTTCAATTGCCAGGTATCATCTTTATAGTGGAGATATTCCACATAAGATTTCATGGTGTCACGATCCACAATTTTTTCTCCTTTCCTTTTGAACGGGCACTTAATCTCTAAAAGAGTTGGCTGAGGAAGAAGTGCAATTCCGTCGGGGCTGCAACATAACCAGGGATGAGTCTCGCTTATCACCACGCCACATTTCATCACCTCGATATTATTTTGGTACTTAAAGCTGCATCGCGCAGCATTTTCCATTTTCATGCCATAACTAGTCGCCGCGTTTCCAGTAAATGTGTTGTTTACAAGATCAGATGCCAGTTTCTCAAAATTGTCTCTTCGTGATACCACTCGATGTGCTTTGGAACTGGAAATTCGGACCCTACGAAGATGACGCCACTCTCCGTTCAGATTTTGGTCCACAGTGCGACATGCATAGTCGACAATTTCCCACAAATTGACGTTGATGTTGTCTTCTATGAACTGCCTTTGTCCTTCAGTGGGGACGATCAGAGCCTCTGGGTATGGTTGGTAAAGTAAAGGCTGTGCACGTATGCGCAGCATATCAATCAGAACTTTCTGCCGAAACCTCCTCCGCGCTTGATCCGACGCAAACTCACGTCCCTGAACACGTAAACTTGTCGGTGACCCATTGGAAGTTGGCCCTGGGACAATGCTTTCTGATATGTTCGACATCCTATAAGTAAAACCCCTGTTGATTGAACAAAATGTGAGTAAAAGAAAATGATTGTCTGAAAACACAACAAAACTTCGGTTAAACACATTAGAAACTTTTTTTCTTAAACCTTCTTGTGAAGACTAAAAACTAGGGAAGACTAAAAACTAAAGACTAGTCTGCAGATGACAGTAATGGCTCCATACAAATAAAAGTTGAATCACTGCTGACTACAACACATTTTAATGATCAATTAAATTACTTGTTAAAATTGAAGATAAAAACTATACTTTCCTACGAATCCAGAGATTATGTATTACAAATTACATCATAAAACACTTCCTCCATTTTTGTCCACCCATTTTCACTCTAGTCTTAAAACGTTTCGTTCAAGTGGCTCTATCTTTAATTATGATTCCCTTTCAAATTGCATAAACCGATGTAATATTACGTATGTGGACCTAGCTTTGCGTGCAATGAAGTAAAACTTTTATCTTTCTCTAGTATCTTAAAATATCTTCAATAACTAAGATAATTCATCAGTTCCACTATAACATTTCTTGCATAAACGTTTTGGTCAGATATTGTCGCGTGACCCTTCACCAAAGCGACAATTACATATCGTAATCTGACTAAAATTTTTTTATCTGAGTCAAAAAATTTTAATTCAAGAACAGCAGGTATCAATCTAAATGTAGCGTAGTACTTACTACAATAGTCTAAGTTTAAATATAAATTTAATTATTCCATAATTGATCTATTTTTGAGGCTGGTTCAATATATCTTCTTAAACGTAAAAAAATTCGCTTGACGACAAATGAAACTATTGTTCTTGCACAGATTTCCTCATTTGTAAATGAAACTTTGTCAATCCAGTTTTATTCGCGAATGACATTCCATAAAAACCAATTCACACAAAATGACGAAACTCCAATTCAAACAATACATACGAAGAAAAAACCCAGATTTGGAAGAAATATTTTTATATGCGGATTTCTCACACAGTTGAATCCTGGTAAATAGCCAGTGTATTTTTTAATCGATATAATATCTACTTAAGATTAGAATTATTCAAAATTATTTACTCGTACGTTGAGTGATACTCATGGTAGCGTAGAATCTATAAATCCGATGTGAACATAACGAAACCGCTCTTATGATGCTAGTACCAAAGCCAGCCAGCACGCTTTAGATTCCCGTTAGTATAGTATGACACTATAAAATTCTAGTAGTTATTGTAATGATCTTTAAAATCCAATCTCATTAACAGTTGTGAGTTTTTGATGCATTGCGTTGCCCTTACCATGGTTATTCTCTACTTATTCGGGTTGATTTGGAATTTTTGCTTCTCCGTTAGATTGATAATCCGAATATTAAGTCACATGCCGGTATACTATTCGATTTCTCTAACCCCAACTTTATTTCCAACTCATGCCAAAAATCTGACCTCAAATTCAAGTTAAGCATTATACTTCACCCCATCTGCCCAATTTCCAACCACGCTGACTACAATTTTGTTTAATTGGGGTACTCTGCTGGGTACTAATGTTTCAAAGACTCTGGGCACAATATTCACTTTAGTTGTTTCTGCCTTCCAATATGTAGCGTGGGATTTTTGAAATAATCTTAATTATGCAGATTCCTCAATGGTTTCTCAGGCTAAAATAGCTTGAGCGACCTGTCCCAAAATACATACATACTCGGCGAGGTAGGAAAAGGTCAGAACTCAAATCAAATTTAAATTCATTGTCTCAAGTTGTGACCATATTCTGATTTTTAGTCTTGAACTACGAAATTCACTGATATAAGTTTTTTAAATGGAATGTCATGCACAATCAACTGCCTTTGATAAGTTATATACTTCCTCGAGTCCATAAATCTGTACATACATTACCCAAGCTTTTTAATTTCCCCGCCATTTACAGCAACGTAGCATTTCAAATTTTAAATCTGACGTTAAATTCGAATTCTACTTGTCCAACACCCCCTTGCATATAATTTTTGCTGTCATGTCATGCCATGAAAGAAAAAACTTCGAGAATAAGACAAATTTATAAAAACGTTTCGGAAAAAATACATTGAATAGCCAAATTCACGGCTTTTATGAGAGACACCCATCCAGGTACAATCATAAAAACGCTGTTTAATTTCCTGTTAACCAATGGGAACCAGTGCTCAGAACGACTTAGTTTAGCACCTGACGTGTGTTTAATGTATCGATTACGCCGAATGACTGATGAACACTTATGTTGTCTATATTAAATGCTCTGGAATGATATTTCACATGGCATGTGTTTCAACATTGGTCCATTTGATTCTGATTCATAATCTAATGAGGGTACTTTGAACTAAGATCGACAAAAGATTCTTGGTCTACTCGTTGCTTTCAGAGCGATTCATACTCATGACTTGCTTTGATTTCATGACGTGTAACTTACTGTGCACGTACTTTTACTAGAGTTAAGATGATAAGACTTGTGGTTGGGGGTTTCGCTTATGGGTGTTTAGAAATTCGTGTTTTTAAAGTGGCTTTGACTTTTGTTCAGGGGTTTGTCGCTCTTATTCTAATTGAACCTTGGTCCAAAACTAATTTTTTGAGAGCATCAACATCATCTTTATAAATAGCTAAGTCAACGTTAGTGTTTTTATAAATCTTTGGTTAAATTAAGGACCTTTGTATGAAAATTGATACCTAGTTGTGTAAAGTTGATATGATAGATGTTATAAAAGTATTTTGCTTTGGAGTGTTGTTTGGTAAATTTTTTTGAGGGGTGCAATTATTTGAAATAAAGGTTCATAGAAATGTAGCAAACTAGAAGAAAGAGTGGCATTATCTTTGGGCTTGAGAACACAAGGGTTCGATGGAATTAGTTTAGATAACTCAAGGGTGCAATGGCTTTCCTTTAGAATACTACATTGTGAACTGATATTCAGTGAATAAATGCAAAAATGCAATGGTACTCACATAGTAAATTATATGTGCAAAGTAATTAAATTGGAAAATCACAACGTGCAATTATATTTAGCTACAAAAATACAGGGTGCATTGCTATTTTACATTCCAGGAATTGTGAAAACGTTTTTAGCACATCCGGTAAGGTAAGTGTAGCATGGTTAGTTTAAGTTAGATTTGAAAAATATTAAGATTATCTTTACACAAATAAAGCGTTTGTATGGATTCTCAAACAGATGAAGTCACGATGTTATTTCCAACTTATTTTCCTCAAAGACGTAAATTAAAGTTATTGATGTTGCAAAGTCCCGATCATGGTCATTGTCGGGACTAGACATATTTTGTTATTTGTATCTTAAATTCAATGAGCAACCTTTTTACAGTAAGTTCTATGTAGTAGCCCCCCAAACAGTAGTAAGTTCAGTAACATTTTTAAACTGTATCAACTCAGTACCTTCATACATACCAAACTGTATCATGTTTGTGTCTGCATGTACCGTAAGATTTTTGGTGGGATAAAAATACTTGTCTTATTAACGATGCGATCAAATGGTATCACAACGGTAACCGTCACTCCAACGGCAATGTATTTCAAATGGAGTTTTGCAATCCGGAATATCGCCGTTATACCTCCAAATCATGGTCCATTTTCATGAAATTTT
>JAQFXM010003404.1:0-20396 GCA_034693345.1 Entomobrya multifasciata | reverse complement strand
AGCAGTTAGAACAATGAAATTATGTACATAGAGGTAATTCAAATCGCAGAATTTGAATCTGACGTTCAGTTTCAAATTTAACAATTGTTTTCTTAAGTGTAACAAGTCTTCATCGAGTATCTAACTTAAACCGTCTACCAGGGTTTATTTCTAATCAATGTTTCCCAGGATTTACTCCATCCATGAACGCATTGTGATACGCTGATATGGAGCAGTTATTCACTCTCAAGAGAAACTGAAACAAAGAAACATTTTCTTTTACAATTTAGGCTTCATTTTTCCCTAATGACTTTCACAGGAAGGAATTGATTTTCTTTGTGTTGGATTTTAACTGAATGGCTTTTTGAAATAGTTGTCATAGTAAGTCATCCTGTGGGCTGAATCATGAATCCCTCGTGTGTCAATCCTCATTAAGATGTTCTTTATAAATATGTACATATGCGATTACCTTGCATTTTGAAAAGTATTTAAAAACACATGTACTTGGAATGAAATACGGTTTAACATAAACTTTCACTTATCCCGTCTATCATTCTATTTTGATTTTTACACAGAACCTATGGCTTTTAAAACTGAAAACAACCCAAGAAAAGTGGAAGAGAACCCTACAGACAACAGTCTTTCGGGGAGTTCGCTCATCAACTGACTCTGGACAATCAAACGTTGCATCCTCTCTCGTCTTTGGACTGAACAAACAGTTCGGCTTGCGACATGCGGAAGCTTAAACAACCTGGTACTATGTATTTTTCATTACAAGATCAGCGCACACTTAACTAAAAATAATACTTCCTATTATTAATTTTCGTCTGAAAGATTTTTAGAACAAAACTAATTTACTTCATTGCAAATCACTAGAACAGAATTGATAGATTTTAGATTTATGAAATTATTTTATAAATCTAAAAGTACTGTAACTTTGATACACAAGAGTTTAACCAACCAACTAAAAAACTGACCACTCCATAAAATGTATTACACAAAAATTTAACATTACTTTAACTAAATCTATCACATAACTGAGAGAATCAGTAGTATTATTGCTATTGGATGGGTACACTGTGACAACATGAATCGGAATGACAATTTGAAATGAAGAAGTTTTAGGTTACCTGATTACACCTTATAATAATCAATTATAGTAAAGATTTTATCCTGAATGAATATAATTTGATAGCGTTCAATTCGATTCATATCCAAGCATAAACACACAGGCAAACGATTTATAAGTTCTTTTCAGCATTACAATTCATAATGGTATGTTTTAAACATGAGCCTTTCTAATGTAAGCCTTTATTAGTTTGAAAATTGATATCTACTTACGTAAAGACGAAATACATGAGTTCACTTGGTGTTATTTTTCAATTTTGTAATGTCATTAAAGTTATGTTATTTCGTGAAAGATACAATGCCTGCCTGCATCAATCAGCATAATAACTTGATGTTCTGAGTTCTGACTGATCTCGAAAACATTAACGTAGCTGTTTATAGGGTTTAGTTTTAGACATCATATACCAGCATATATATAACACGGAAATTGAAAGTACAGACTCTGTGTCGAGTTTCACAAACTCAGAAATGAAATGCAGTTAAAATCAAACATGTAATATATGGCACTTGTCTCATTTCATTTTCTTCTGTGCACGATATCGCAAATTGAATAACATAAAGATAATACGGAGTAGGTGATTTTACATCCAATTATTATCCATCCAAGTCTGTAGTTTTATTATTTTCATTTTTCATAAATTATTTTTTCTGGTGAATGTACTATGTACAGTGACCGACTGTTACACTAACCGAATATCTTGAATTAAAATATTAAAAACACGAATGTCCTATAATGAAATGAGTATAGCCTCTGAATTGCGCAGACGAACAACCGTAGTGCTGTCAGTAAAATGCATATAGACGGCATAATTAAAGATAAAATTGAGATCCTTCAAATGTATTATGGGCTGGAGAAAGTAAAAGTTGAACAACTTACATAATTTATTATTGATGACTTTCGATGAGTGAGAAAACGTCTGTTTTTATGCATATCAATGAAATATTCATGAAGTTAGCTTGTCTTGATTTTTTAATAAAAAACAGGCTTTCAAGTGTTGTGACAATTGGTCGTAAATTTCACCTAACAATTGGCTAATTACTAATGTCATCAAACTATTATTGTATTAGAGTGCATTTTGAAAACAAAACAAGTGACCAGACCAGGGTATATTTAAATAATCTCTATGTAAGCAATCCTGATATTGAGTCATATGAATCAATGCATAATCAAAATATTTGTCATCATCATCAGTCATCATCATCACCATGACAAAAATGTAGTACTCATACCTGGTGAATTTGTTTGAAATATTATGTGTATTAATAAAATCCTTTTTGAGCTAGAGTAGGGCGACATATTACTTTACTAGCATGATTTCGAATTTCGATGTTGATATTTAAAGAAGACGATGATGAAACCTTAAACAAATTTTTCGACTTGAATAAAAAACATTATTACCTGATCACATAACATTTATATGTACTTACCCGAGAATTTATAGTTAGTCAACACATATATATTTACTTATTTTAGGGTAAACTTTAACATTAGTCAGTATACATACATAGTTTACACAATTGCGTAAATGTACTGAATATACAAAAAAAATCAATTATCATTTCGACATCTAAGCTGGAGATCAGACGGATGAAAACTTTTTTAGACAAACCTGACGCAAAATTCGGAATGCGAGAGAGAAACTGGTGACATGTATTACATTTTATTGATAAAAATAGTTTTTTCAAAAGATTCGAACATCTGTACAAATCAAAAATGCTACTACGCTGAGAAAAATATTATGTCGTTGCCATCCAGTATTAAAATCCCAAGAAAAAGAAATTAATTTTAGATTTATTTACTCCGTAATCCTTCATAAAACTAAGCGTATTTAAATTGACTGCATGATTTCATGACAATTTTTACATTGCTGAGCTACGCAAACGTACATAAATTTACATTGCATACTAATGAGAGAGTCACTCCAGTCATTGTCACTTTGTCATCATGACTTATTTGATTTGTAACCGAAAAAATAACAATAAAAATTATAGAAATATAATATAGTACCATTCGTCATACAATATAAATATATATTTTGAATAATAGGAAAAAATGAACTGGTCCTTTGTGTGATAAACATAAAAACTATTCATGTCTTGTAAAATTACAACGTAGATACTAATCTTCACCAAAAAGGTCTACAAAAATTGAAAATATATATTTATTAAAATAAAATTATGGATATGCATCTTCTGATAATCATTAGTGGTGGTTGGTGGTGTACAGATTTTTTTGACTTGACATTTTATGATTAGAAAATCATACGGAGGACCGGAATAATTCATCAAGTATAAAATTGTATTAAAAGTTGTACAACCGTTTATACATAACATTTAATTGAACATTTGATACGATACATAACGAGCGTAAAAGTGACTAAATCTATCTATATTAACTACTGTCAAGTATAACAATAATTCGATGTCGTGAAATCTCGTACAATAAATTGAAACATGGTCATCCCGTATCAAGCAAAAATGTTTTCAATATGAGACAACGGTGCTGCTATAGATTATTTTAGTAGACTGGATGATCAAACGTTACCAAATAAATAATCTTTGATATTTTACTCAGAATTTAGTAGAATTCATGGTTGTATTTAGAAAATATGTCCTAAAGATTTTTGCTTATAACTGCGTACTGGTATATGCAAAGTCTACTTTTAATATTCGATACAAAAGTCCATAGTAATAAATAAATGGTCAGGGAGAATTATGTATTTGTATTTATGATGTAGGTCCATATATTTAGTTTGCAGCGTCTCATTCTTAATAAGCTGACGTTAAGATATTGAAAGAGGTAAAACGTGTATGATGCATATAATACATGTAGGTGTATAGAAAATCAGTAAAAAGTACATTAAGGCAATATTTGATGTCGTATTTATATTATTAATATAATGATAAATGAATTCCCTTCGGAATATGACTGTGACTAAACCGGATCACAATCAACTGTATGGAATACGTAACAATATGTGTAAATATACAACAGATAGGTAAGATAAAAAATGGATCAGGATAAAAAAAATGATGCCATCATTCATATAAATGATGTATCTACAGAAAAACGGGACAAATACGAACTAAATTTCTAAATAATAAATTAAGAATAAAATTAGTATTAGTCTATGAAATAAGGACTAACCATAAATAATATATTTTATTTTTGAGGGTGAAGAGGCAAACAAGAAAATAATTTGATGAGTATTATTTATTTATTGGTTTATATAGACTGGAGCAAAAAATACAGAAGTTTTTGTCCAGAAGAGGAGATCAATGAAACGCTATACTAAAACTGTAAAAATAACCAGTAAGCTAACAATAATAAGAAATATTTATTTGAAAATAAGATAAATAATATTAGTTTTTGACGTGTAATTCAAGGTATACATGATACATGTAAAATATGAAAAAAGCATGGCGCTCTAATATATGTAAGTAAGGTGTCCTTTTTAAAAAAATGTCGTTAGTTCAATTATTCGGTTGAATTGAAAGTGTGATTTTGTTGATGTTGCGAGCAAAATGTAATGATAATGATGGTTTATTGAACGAAATCTAGTAGCATATTCAATTTAATTTAAATCGAAATTGGTAAACTTTCTTGCATGAATAATTTCGGGGCGTTCTGCGTTTATAAATTATCTAGGGGCAAGATGAGAGTGCTAGTAATTTTAGTAATTGTATTTTATAAAACTATATGGCTAAAAGTGTCAATATTTTTGAGAAATCAGCAAATAAGTTCTACATAAATCGGAAGCTTGATATTTGCATTACTTTGCGTGGGGAGATAGTCAATTTAATGTGGTAATTTGGATTTCTGAATGTTTAAAATTAATAATGATTTATTGTCATGTCATTTAAAAATAAATTTTAGGAGATAAAAGTTAAATTTGTATTCAATGCATCAGTATTTATTCAAAATTATGTGTTTTTGTATTTAAAAATGGCTTTGTGTAATTTAGATTAGAAGCAAACTGGTAATACCAACAGAAAAATCTTTATAATGCAGATTTTCTCGTTATTGTACCTTGTACCCATCACCCAATTACATTTAGTTAAGGATTTCATTATTATTATTAGTAAGATAAAAGTGAAAGTCACATGCCCGGATGTATGTTTTTGGTGTAAAAAATTGATGGTGTTCATGCAGAATATATCTACATATTGTATTGTATATTTACTCATTTAACCAATACAGCAATTGTGTTGCCACGCTACAAGTTGGAGTAGTAGAGTTCCTATATGCCCGGAAAATTTTGCCAAACCACATCATCATAAACTCAAAAAACCAACTGTATATCAACACACACAGCCAACAATGAACTGGATTATGAGATTTGTTGTTATTACAGAATCTACAAATTTAAATATTTATTGTGTATTTGCTTGTGAATCCAAATCAAATCGTCTTATGATTGTCTATTTAAATTACGTTAAATGTACATATTTTCAATAATGTTATTTGGTGAAATGCGTATGTGTGTAACTGGTTATTTAAGAACAAAGTATTTATTTGGACAAGCTAATAATATCCGTAGAACTGCTGCATAATTTTTTTTGTAGAAAATGCACAATTAATTGAGATTCAATGCTAATGCTGATTAAAATTTTTGTTGATGAGAACAAAAACTAAGTTTTTGAAAACAGGCAAACGCAAACTAATAAAAGTATGAGTATTGCACTGTTCTTTGTAAAACGTGCAGATTTGGAAATTACTTTTTAGGTTAAACGATATATAAATTGTAATATTTACGTCTGTTAGTCTGAGTATTTACTACACATTGTGTAATGCGCGCCAACCAACCTCAATTTTAAGTGTTAAGCGACATAAAATCAAGGTAACCATAAAATCATAAGTAAGAAAACAGTGTAAAATTATTCATAAGAGAAAATTGGCGCTTTGCAAACTGAATGTGTATAAAATAAAATTAGTAAAATAAAATAAAAAATCTCAAAATCAACGTTATTTATTTAGCATCTTTTGCACATTGATTTCGACTAATCGTCAGTGATATATCCGTTGTCTGTAATTGGCATGACATGAATTATGTAGAAAGCGCGAAAAAATCTTGATACATGAAAAAAACATTGTCCATCCACTCTGCATTCAGCTTGCTACGCTCAACGAGTTACCCGCCGCCTCGTAGTGTCTTTGTATCTACTAACATTGATCATGCATGCATGTGTGCGAGTGAAAGTACCAGCACCAGCCAACACGCTTCTTTTACTATTCTCATCATATGAAACCGCTGCGCTCATCTCATTTTCTGTTGGTGTTCCAATTATTCATACCTAGTTATAAAATTCATCCTAAGTCGGTGGTGGTGGACGAAAGGACATTCTAACGTAAGTGAATTGAGGAAGTATTAATGCATTGAAATTGTAACTTGGTAATCGGAAGACAAATTGTGGCGCGGCGGGTATTTTCGGTTTTTTTGGTACGTGGTGTGACGTGGGTAAAGTGGAGTTTGAAAAGAAGATTTTTTTCTTGCAATCAAAATCAGTAGCTGGTTGACTGAATGGGAATTTTGAAAGAAGGGAGAAAATTTCAACCGCAGTTATTGAATTGAAATTGTAATAAGTAATAAGAAATCTTGGTTAGTAATTATCTAATTTTTTCGAGGATCTAATTTTGGTAAAAATGGCGTAATTCGTTGTCGTTGTAAATGTTTTTTAATTGAGTTTGTGAGTTCCATCAAAGGACTAAATAAAAACATATATAATTGTTAAGTAAACTGCGCTCTTTATCTTGAAACTTTCACTTTTTATTATTATTATTATTATTATTAAAGTTAGAACGTTTCAAAAAAAATCCGTTTAAACTTACCACACAGACATTTTAAAATAAACTGGAAGCGTCAATTTATAGAGCGTATTTTACTGAACAACTTATTCGGGGGGGTTTTATTGTAAGGTATTTGGAGCACCGAGCACCAGAGTGCCACTAATACCTTGCAATAAAATTATTGCTATGACGACAGAGACAATGCCATCATTCATTCTGCGTTAAAAATCGATATATATTTCAAGTTTAATTCGTTAATAATTATTTCTGCTAACTATACTTTAATTTTTATGTGATTTATAGTGAAAGGACGAACTGGTAAGCGACAAAGATGTCAGACTCCTGTGTAGACTATGGAGCCCGTCCCGGCAAAGGAAACAATAAGAGGAAGAAGGGAGTTGATGAATACGCGGTTGAACACTGGGAGGATTTTTTACCAAAATCCATGATTATGGGAGGTAATCCAACTCGAGTTCTTTTCTGTCGGTTTTGCTGCTTCCGCATTGCGGCTCGGTCGGATAGGATCAATGAGCACTTGGCTAGCCGGCGTCATAAAACACTGAAGTCTGACCATTATCGAGCAGTTCAGAAAGTTGGTGGCCAAGTATCGGAAGAGAAAGTTGATAACCAAGTATCGGAAGAGAAAGTTGGTAGCCAAGTAGCAGAAGAAAAGACTGTCAGTGGAGTAGGAGCATCCGAGGATGACAAAATGACGAAATTGTCACTGCCTACACCACCACAAGAGCAACCAGAGAATATGCCATCGTCATCATGTCATTTATCGGACAAACCCAGAAGGGGAGAAGCAGTTGAAGATTGCGTAGAAAAAGAAGGAAATGAGTTTTTGAACACCACGAGTTCGAGCACCGAAAGTTGTCTTTCTACCTATTCATCTCCTCCGTTGATTCCCCAGCAATTACTGAACTTGAAGTGGATCAATTATAACTCCACCTTGATCAACAAGTTCTCAAGAATGCGGAACGAAGAACTATTTCTTGACATCACCTTAATGTGTGAAGGTAAAGCAGTAAACTGTCACAAGCTTGTGTTGGCTATGTGTTCCACCTATTTTAAGAACTTTCTAAGGGCGGTCCCAAATCCAGGTGTTGTGATAATTACTAACATTCGGCTTTGGGAATTGGAGTCACTGGTGGAGTTCATGTACAATGGGGAAGTGTACGTGAGGAAAGGCCAACTTCAAGATTTATTCAGGGCTGCGAAAATTTACCAAATTTGTGGACTTCAATCTGGTAGCTTCTCGCAAGGGTTACTTGGAACGACGATGGAAAGTGGACATGGTCAATACGAAGGTCATTCCAGTAGTACCTGTAGCATGACTGCGACACCAAAACCGGCCACCGCAAATCTTTATAACTACTTCAGGGATTATAATGGTGACGAAAGGAGCTCCAGCAGCGGTACTCAAGGCCTCAACGGTAACAGTGGTCATAGCCCATCTTTACCTTTGAGCTTATCAGGCAATCGGAGCCTGGACGATGGTCGTAGTGTGTTCAATCAAGCTTCAAACCGAATAAAGAAGACAGCCACTAGGCGCCTTGGGAATTTGGATACTCCACGAGCGGTGCCACCATTGGTGCCAATTTTCGAATTCGTCCCCGACGAGAGTTCCATGGATACACATTACAGGAATGATGTTCACGTAAGATTACTTCACAAGTCACCAATCTCTTATTTTTAAAAGTTAAGTGTTTCCAGTTTTAAATATGATATTTATCATTTTTTGTATTTTCATATATGTAGGGTTCTGCATCGGGAACTCAACAAAGGGAGTCGGTTTGGCGTGGCGAAGATGAAGATTCTTTCGGGGCAACGTGAAACATGACCAATAAACGACCAAGGCATTCGGAATACTGAGTGTGATGATACCTCTTCAGATCTTCTTCGAAATTAAATTAATAGAAGAATGATGTTATGTATTTCATGTCTTTGAATTTCTATCATGATTTTGTAATACTGTTAATAATCCCAAAAACATTTACCTATATTTTATGTAATTTTGTCTAAATTTCGATAGAATATTTTTCAATAAATGTGAAGGTGTAATTGAATCCTGAAAAAAAGCGTTTAGAAATTAGAAATCCTTGTTACGGTTTTTACCGTCTGATGTCTGATGACCGAAGTTTCGCCAGGATTAAGCATTAGCAATTTACAAATGTCTAACTCACGCAATAAAATCTTGCCTATAAAATCGTTCCATTGAGAATATTGATGTTGAAAAAGACCATTATCATAATAACCAATTCACCGATACGTTTTCATTTTCATGGTTCACATAGCGTAGATGTGATGTAAGCAGGTTTCCTTAACTGGAAATGCAACAGAGCCAGCAGATATGCAGTAGCAAAATGACGATGTCAGGATGACGATCCGGGTAGTAATGTGTGATTTGACAAGGGCCGCTCAGATGTATGATAAAAATTGATGCTGAACGTCTTTATTAGACGAAAGTGCAATCAGAGCATTTATTTGTAATATTGTAATCTAAACACTACTTAAGTTTTTTCGTAACATGTACACCACTGACACTGCACTGTGACACTGACAACAACAGGCATGTATCAATTGCAAAACGTTCATAATATTAAATGCAGTTAACACTTGTGACCATGTGACCAAATTTCAACTTCAACTCATATTGCCATTAGAAAATATAGTGACACCCCAAATAATCTGACCCTTAGGGCCAAAGGTCAGTTCTAAAAGGTAATGAGGGGCGAGCTCCGATCAAGGGCTCTATCTGTTGGTGAAATCAGATTTCAGAAGTTCTAAGCCGTTTTAGAGTAATTGCGCGGACGGAGGGGGAGAGGGAAGGATGGCCATAGTGAATTCATACATCATCAATACATTGATAGTTAGAAAACTAGTGGATTTTTTGTTGAAGAAAAATTGGATATGAAAGTTGATTCTTTGACTTTAAATATGATTTGTATTTGGATTCTTCGATATTAATTTCAATTCTTCAGTTTTATTTTTTACTTTTTTCTCTGATAACTACTATAAAACATTTTCTAAAAATATATAACATTAATGTTAAAAGTATTATCATAGCGGTAGTTTTCTGGACGTGGTATAACGTTGTTGCTTTAGTATAATTGTGCGTTATTGTAATGTATGATTTCAAATAAATTAGTAAAACAAAGGATGTAAATTTTATGAACTTTCACTGGAGCTTTTCCGGACAACATCTCTATTTTTTGGTTTCTTAGCCTGAAAACAACAAAGCCATACATGAATATAAAACGAACTACATATGTCGCACTACAAGTCCAAGAATAAATTGTAATCCTAATACCTTTGGACGTGGTTTCCAGCCAGTAGCAAGAAGTACACCTTGACCTGTCATTGAAATTAATTCAGCAACTCCTCCGATAGGTTTCGCCACCGCTCCTATGACACCTCTGCTGACGCCACCTATAACACTGGATGTACTTGGGCCTCTGTGAATTACGTTCTTGATAGGATGATGGGATAAACCCCCAATCGCTCCTAAAAACAAGGCAAAATCAGACAGTGAAATATTTTGACGCATACAGCACGATATTAATATTTATATATCACCAAGAGAAAAACTTACCCAGAATTCTAATGCCGAATCCACTTAAACCTTGAACAAACCCGTCAGTAAATCCTTGAAGTTCAATCTGCCTGGAAGCTTCTGAAATTAATTGTTCTTGTTCATCTAAAGTAAGACGATCGATGTTCCTCGAGACACTTTCTGCCCAATTGGTCAGTGACACCAACGTCCCTATAAAGATGATAACAAAAATTATCATGGTGGTTCCAAAATAATTCCGAAATAGGTGTGTACTTTTATAAAAGTTCATTTTCACATACCTGACGTAACACTTCTCAGCAAAGACGCCATTCCATAACCTAGCCCAGACACGAAACCCACTGGTCCATTCAAGATTCCTTCGTATGGGTACACTACCAAATCTCTTAAGCCTGTTCCTACTGTTCTTGCCAGCGTGCCTGGACTCCCTAATAGCTCTAATGATCCAAGTACCCGCACTGGATTCCCAATAGTAAATATTGTGCCTACCGTGTAGTGCATAGTCAATTCCAAGCCTAGGTGAAAATCTGTCGTTACACTTGTGTACGCCTTGAAAGGTCTCAGTTGAACTACTGACCGATCTAACGCAAAATACATCAATTTCTCCGTACGAAGAGTAAGCTCCACTTCAGATCCTTGTATATCAATCATTTTAACTCTAACAGGACAAGACAATTGCTCGAATAGTTTGATTATTTCCTTAGGTATGTGAACTGGGCAAACGACAAACGGATCGCTGGAGTTGTCATCCTGATTTTCTCGTTCATTACTGGAACCCGACTCTACTCCACTAGTCGAATTACTTATAGGCATGAAGGTACCCAATCTAGAATTTGAACTGTGTGGTTCTAAAGGTATCATTGGAGAAGGAGGTGGGGGTGAAGAAGATGCCAACCTGAGGTTTGACATGCTTGACGAAATCACCGATGAATTTGAACTGTTTAAACCGGAACTAGATGAGGCTAGTGTAGGAGCAAATGTAATACCCCTTGAAAATAATGTTGACAACTCTACATCACCTCCACTACCGCTGCCGAATGAACTAATTGTTGGTAATTGGCGTTGGTTCTGTTGTACAACAGAGAAGTTAGTACGTCCTTGTGGTGCGAAGAAAGGGATTGCATTTTCACATGACGGGCTTGGAGAATCCACGATACTGATATGTTTAAGGATCCCTTGCTCTTCTGAAGATTTTTCCGTAGTCTTATTTACACTTGCGGGAGTAGCGCATTTCTCCATAAGTGCGTATCCTTCGTTAAATACTCCAAGGATGTTGTAAATGGACGGAATAAGGTAAGAGATTAGTCGGTCCTCAATAAACAAGGAGAACGGGAGTACCTTGAGCCATGCTGTCTCCAAATTTATTTCATTAGAAGCAACTCGGGTCACGGTAATTGTCAAGTCTACATTTAATATTTCAGGAATTTGTAGAGCCTCCAAAAACCGGGGAATGTCAAAAGCAGAGATAGGTATTGAATACGAAGTCTTGGTTGACTTTTTCACAGGTTCTAGCATTACAGAAAACTCAGCTGGTCGCTTAGTTGGAGCGGGTGGTGTGTCGACTTGAACATTTCCAAAACGGACCGCGTATATCCAAGACTCCCTGCGCCTAAAATATAAAATTGATACATAATATAAAATACACCTATCTTGAAAATTTTATAAGAAGCGGTTTGTTACTTACGGGCATTCGACAGGTCGCATTTTAGAGTCTTCAATGATGGGAACTTGCTCCAAAATAATGGACTCAAATGCCAATCCCAAGAACTCACTATCCCTCTCTTTAGCACAATCAAAGTCATCCTGTACAGAAATGTACAGTTCGGGAATGAAAGCTTTGATTTTCCATGGCCGATCAACCGTTACGTTTTTCTGTGCCAACTCAGACGCTTGACTTGTAGGCTCATCATCTTCGTCATCGTCACCAATGGTGATGGTAATGTCGCCATTCAGCGTGCTTTCCTTACTTTTTGACAGTTGTACTGATGCAGGGTGCGACTCTTGAGAAGTCTTACTCAATGTTTCGTCACTTTTTGATCCTTTTGCTAATGCGAATCGATTGCGAACAGCCTTCGCAGAAACTTCTTTTAAATTGGTATTTTCAATAAAGACATGATGCGTGTAGCCCACAATTTCAACCGTGAGTTTAACTGATTGTCGACCAAACTTGGCGTACTGAGTTGGATTGTTGTGTACGTTCAGAAGGCTTTGCCACTCAATATCAAAATCCGGAAAGAGCAAATTTCCAGAGGGAAGTTTTATGCTACCTGGCCGAGTACTTGATGCTGAACCTGGTGCTGGTAAAGGTAGTTTATGCTGCCGTGGTCTCTCCGTGATAGCAATCAAACTTTGTGCCTGATGAGACGCTACGAAATCTACGAGATCTTGTGATACTTCAGCCATCATTAAATCAGGCATTACAACCTCCTTCTTGTTAAGTTGTGGGAAAATGTTGTACGCGTTTGCAAAGCTGAAATGACAACTGGACTTCGGTGGAATCATTAAGTATTGCTCAAAACAGGACGTGTGATGCTTTGGCTGATCTCTACTACTATTTTTCTCAGCGTAAAATAGAGGTAAGCTAGACTTGTTATGAAACATAAGCTGAGGTGCGTTATCCTGACTTATGGATATCCACACTTGGCCATTTTTAGTGTAGGAACCCACGACAACAGCTTCGCTTGCTATCTTAAAGTTTTTGAGTTTGTGCCGGAACAGAGGACTCAATATACCGCAATCAACCTTCGGTAAAGTTACAGCAGTTTTCGTTCCTGGTATTCCGTCAGCGACTTGAGAAGTTTCGGAACAGTCGACTAACTGGACAAACCACCAGGGTCCGCCACAGCTGAGAGCAAGGTACTTGAAGCTTGGTGTAGATGCAGAATAGTCTTGGCCATCCGTTGTGAAATGAAGGATTGGCATAGCAGTAACTCTGTCAGAAGGATTGTCACAAATTGCAGAGCTTGACCATGGGTCCAAAGCAGTATACATAGATAATCTCGTATCAGCCCATGACTCCCGTCGTTGAGGTACTGCAGAGGAGATAGTAACTCCTTCCGCGTAAACCTCGAAAGGGGCCCTATTTTGAATGGAATACGTGGGACGAACGGTCATTACTAAGATCTTGTTTCGGATACGCGTCTCGATAGTAAGACATGCCACTTGACTACCACCAAATAGATCCAGCCTTGAAAAACAATCGATCGGAACTTTCCCATCCTTGTTTATTTTCTTAACATTCAAACGTTCTGGCTGATCGCTAAATTGAAGGGATGGACTCTTCACTAGAAAATCATTCATCATGATTCCCAATCGAAACTTGCCAGATGGAATCTTTATAGGTTTTGGAGAAAACACACATTTATAAGGCACCCAAAATTGGTCCCAATCGTTTTCATCTTCTTCATCACTGGATGCTTCTTGAGCAAAAAGCAGCTCCACGCCAGAAAGATTTATTACAAGTGCCCATGGTCGAATGTCGGCAACTGCAGTGGGGAGTCCTTCCACCCATGGAGTGAATGTGACCATTATTTCAGTCTCTGGATTTATTTCTGTGTTCCACTCATTCGTTGGTATGTCTTCAGTAATAAAAGGCCACTTGAGATCCGAGTTAGCACCCTTATTACCAGTTGAAGGCGAATGAGGGATGTTAATCTTGGTGATTTGTGCCAGCAACTCATCGATTGGTTTTACTTGCTTCTGTTTCTCTAATAATGGCCCAGCAGGTAGCAAGGGAACTGATGTTAGCGATGGAGGAACGTTTAAACTGTAATCGAAATAATTGAAATACATGCTGGTTTCACTGATCCTTTGAAATCTGATTTGAAATCCCACTGAAATACATGATCCCTTAGAAGACTGAATGAATAACTTCAATAAACTTACTTTGATTGAAACTTCATATGATGTGTAACGCCACTCTCTCCACAAAATTTAATTTGAACTTCCTCTCCCTTGCCCTTCATGGCACACATGTCAGATGTGGTTTCGTCAGCTGAAGTAAGATGAACAAATGTTTCACCACATAGCCAAGATCGTAGGCAATATATTGGCGATACTACGACCAGATATCTTGTCTTCCCTTTTATTTTTTCAGACACCAGAGTAAACCAAACCTGTGTCTTTGAAATGGAATGTTCCGTTTGTTTGAGCACTGGAATTTTACAAATTATGCCGTTAAAAACAAGAAAATGGCTTAAGTACTAACTACAAATAACATCTGACAACTCTAACTCTGTGTACTTACAAGCAACTAAAATTGATGATACAGGACCAGAGCCTTCGGCTTCAACAAGATCGTTTGTGTAAATGATGTCACTCCATGGATTTTGAACGTTCTCAGTGCTGCATGACACAAACCGTAATCGAAAATGTTCTATATCTTGAATACTGTAGAGAAATGTAGGCCCAACCCCACGACTAGGTACCGTAGTTTTAATCGCACCCAAGCTACTGTACGGAAACAACGAAATTTCTATGGCTTGATCTAGTCCATTGGCTAGAATAACAGGCCCAGAAATTTTAACCTGCAAAAAATTGCAAAAAAAAAACTATGAATTTACCGCTGCATTTTAGTATTAAATTTGGACTACTTGGAAAAAAATTCAATTCGTAGTCAATTAGCTCACCAATTTCTGAGAGGCAGACAAGTTTGAAACATTGATAAATGCGACCCTATCAGCATCAAATTCCTTAGTTGTGTATCCCGACATATAAATATCGATTTCGATTTCTTTATTAGGTACATCACAACACGAGAGATAAAGTTGAGCGAAGTTATTTCCATTCGTCGCTAAATCTTGATTTGAGGGGAAACTCACAGCCTTACAATCTTTACTTGGTATGCTCTCGGCTCCAAGAGACTCTGGGTGAGTGGAACGGATTTGGATTTCAGTACTCAAGTCGTTGCACATTAAAACTCGGTTCAAAATTATTTTTGTCCTGAAATCATAAAAAAATTTATAATTAAACTATACCCCAGTTTTACGTCAAAGTTTATACATTTACATATATCATCATTTTGAATTTAACATACTGCGATTCTGTTTCTATCATTCTTCCTTTCTGCGAATCAAACGAATTGATCACTTGATTCCACATGGCTTTCGAGTACATCATACTGTGAACAAGAGATGCTCCAACTTTGAAGTTGACACTATTAGTGACTAAATTTAACGAATAACATCCATGCGAATCCGGCAGCGTCATTGCCATTCCCACGAAAACTGGCTCGGTAATTTCTTCCAGTACCAGAGACTCATAATCCAAAACTTTCAAATCCATTGAAAAATCAGCGTTACATCGAGCCGTTGTCTCTACAGCTGAATAAAATATTTTGCATTGCTTGAATTGTAAAGTGGCCATAATATGATCATCTGGAGAAACACCATCGGTATTTAGGTAGGATTGCAGAGCTGAGTTCCCTATTTCTGGAAAAAAAAAAGAAATTTTAAGTTCTACAAACAGAAAGGAAGGGCACATGAAGTAATCATAAATTCAATTAGATGGATCATTACCTTTTCCAGCATAAAATGTATTGTTGACTAGATTTAAGTTAACTTCACACATCTCCGTCATCAAAGTCATTTCAGGCATGTGCATTGAATCCACGATCATACAATTCGCTAGCATATCAAGCATAGGAGACCCTTCACCCGGTTGGATTCCCACAAGATTCAGTCGTAATCTCCATACTGTAGCAGATACGATGTTTGTTTGATCATTCATAAAACGAATAGTTTTACCCCTTCCGTAAGTCATTGTAAAGGAATAAAAATGATGAAAAGTGTTGCTGAATTCTTCGAAAAATTCAACTACAAGCATTAGGTACTGCAATCAAAAACAGAAAAGTGTTATAAGCTTCAAGTATGATAATCAAAACATTAATACAAACGCTACAAAAAACAATAAATAAATGCATACAGGTCCACCGATCTGGTTTTCTTCGAACGAAAATGGCAGAGCATCGACACTCAAACTCCGCAGTTTACGTCTCTGCGGATATCGCCAAAGTACACTATGACTAGAGGTGCATATTCCTACGCCTTTCGAACATTCAGGTATACAAGTGACATCTTTGGTGACCATCCATTTTTCTAAAGACTCACTTTTGAAACTATCGGAAAATAATGACATTTTGAGGCTAGTGGGATGGTTAGGAACTTCAGTGCGTTGACTGTTCACCATTGCACGAGGCAGGAACTCCTAAGAGAAGAGGTAACGAGATTAGGTTTGCAAATTAATGGATGCAGAATAAACGCTCTAAAACTTTTCAAGTGCTTACTTGCAAGTAAACGGATAATTTCTCATTTAACTGGGTCAATGCAATAATTGTTTCTGGACCTATAAACAAGGTAAGCGAATTGGCTTCTAATTTCACACTCAAGGATGGTTGGAGCAAAGTGGGTTCCCATTCAAACATAGTATCGATCTTAAATGTGAATGGCAACCAAAGAACGTTTGATCTACAATAAAATTAAATGAACATTGATACATTCGTTCAGTAAAATCATATTTACGTCTATTGAAATATTTGTAATAATAGTACGAAATAATGCGATAATTGATAAAATGAAATGCATACCTCTGTTGCAGTCTTGTGCTGCAAGTCACAGATTCCATATAAATACTCCCTTTACTCTTTTGCAAAATCTCGAGAAATGAATAAAAGTGGTAATTGGAAAAATCTAGATGGACAGTTCCTGACTTTACTCCAATATTAAGTTCAACTGGCTCCGACACAAAACTCATGAGGGCCTCCATTACTCGAAATTTAAATGTTGCAGTCTTAGCTTTCTTTTGATTGAACCATTTGACCAGCTCCGCACCCTGAGGGAAGCTTTTTCTCCTTTGCCGAGACAGCTTATTGTTGTTTGTATTTTCATTATTGGAAACTAATACTGGATCTTCAACAAGCCGGTTTTTCAGCCTAAAGAAATGGTTATCCCTATCTTCGGCAGTGCATTCCAAAATATCACAGCTGATTATCATTCTAGGCCACTCAGGAGAAAGTCGAGGTATCGTTGAAGACGGGACAACAAAGCCACCGCTCTTTCGGAAATAATCAGCTCTCTTTGCAGCGCTATAATCAGCAGGATGATCTGCTGCTAGAATTTCTATAAGTGGTTGACGTATCACAAGTCTGTACGTCGTTACAGGGTAGTTCATATCTGCACTTAGATTGCCGTACCGGGTGATGGTCATAGGGAGAGGCTGGAATCCTGTAATCCACATAAAATAAATTTTAATGACGTCAATAACTCTTTTAATCAGGGAATATTTTAATTTTTAAGCTTTCATCCATTTCTTACCATATGGCTCATAACCGTAGTTGTTGATTGCATTGTTAATCATTTTCAGACGATGAACGAGACCAGAACACAGCAAAACTTTGCAAGGAGCCGCCACACAGTGGTAAAGTATTTCACTAATTCTAAAGAAATTAAAGTCATCTTTATAAAAATATTTTACTTTCACGAGTCATATACTCTAATATATTTTATACATTCATACTCAGATGTTTGCAGACTTTGATCATTTTTATCCACCTCACTTCGTGTAACAATGTATTTTAGAAAAAAGGCTGGTGTTTTATCCAACAATTTGCTTTCTGCAATTAGTTAATGAAAATACAATAAATACCAGATGATAAATAATAATAATCAACAAGATCATTGAGGGGAAAATAGCTTAGAATGCATTTAGACCTGATTCATAATTCAAACAGTCTTTATGATTAATATCGTAGCACCATTCAGGAGGAGAGACCCCATCCTGCTGAAATAAACTAGATGACGAAAAGTCCGGCATAATTTTTCCAGCCTCAAAATAGCACTCGCCTCCTTGTGTAGGAATACCACCAGCAGACGAGTTACAGTCATGGATTCCACATGGACAGAAACCCAAGCCGTGAACCATAATCTTTTTAAAGGACAAATTTTGTACATTAGTATGTTAAGTTATCAGCGTAAAAAATTTAAATACAACTAAATGGTTTACTTACTGAGGAAACGCCTAAAGTGTGAGAGTTTTCATTTCCCCGCAGAATAAAATCACAACAAATGCCTTGAATCGAACACTTTAAAAATGGAAAAATGTTGATGATTCTTCTTCGAAAAACAGGAGGTCTATCACAGCTTCTTTGCACTGATTTGAAAATGATTGTCAGAGTTTTGATAAAGACACCGAAATGAGTTGTTGGAGGTGGTAGCTGAAACCCATCCGGGAATTTCTTTTCGGATGAAAACGGTAATGGACTGGGGGGCAAGGGAGGAGGTGTTGGTGGCTTAATTTTCATGTCTGTTGTTTCCGCCTCTTCATTTCTAGTCTCATCTAGCTCTGCATTGTATTCTTCTCCGAACATTGCAACAGGCACGTAGTACAACCAACTTGTAGCCCAACCTGTCCAAGTTGCAGGTTGTTCTTCCTTCACCACTACTTCTTCGACGATAGATTCTTGAGCCTGCTCCAACAGCGATTCATTTGCGGCAGAACTATGACCTGTCTCATTCATTGTTGTTGAACTGCTTTCATCTAAATCGCTTTCTTGGGAAGAATCCATGCTTCCACTTTGCATTAGCCATGTGAACAAATTGTATAATCGGACTAGCATTGGGATCTGTGACCACAAATTCAAAAAAAGATTGTGCAGTAAACTGAACCCAGAAAACTTCAAGAAAGAACATAATTTCATCTGCATCCATTACCTGTTCATCGGTAACACAAAATTGGAGATGTCCAAGAAAAAGATCCATTCGATAAAAGTAAGGCGCTCTTGAATGTGTTGTAGCAAATTTTTGGATGATTCGTACGTCAAAATCACAACGATATAACATTGGATCCTATAATTCAGTAGCAATACCATTTAGCACAAAATAATTCACATTATATTCTTCATCACCTGAATTTTACAGACTACTTACATGAAACTTATCAACAACTCCAGCATTATTGCAACGATCAAGGCAAATATTGACATCCGAAAATGACAGCTTTTTGCGCAAAATGAAGTCAGGTGAGTACACAATATTAGCTGTAAATTGAATGAAAAATGTATTTCAGACTCTGCCATAGACTCTTGGGGGAAGATTCATTTGTGAAAATGTTTATCATCCAATTAAAATTACCTAAGAATGTGTCTTTCCAATTTTCATCAGCTGCCGACAAGCTAGCTTCGCCAACATTGACACTAAATGCGATATCCGACTCCACGTATTTAATAACTACATTTTCAAAATTAACTCTTACGTTGGTGACGATTTTCGAAATCAACCCACGCATGTAACCTGCGTTCTCGTCATTTCTGTAATACATAAAATTAAGAATGCATATAAAAATTGTAAAATCGTTTTTCAGAAGATAGAACAGCATATTCACATAAATCAAATCACCTGCTTGGATCATCTCTAGGAGGAAGAATCTCTTCAGCGGCCTTCGGAGGATTTGCTCCACCTTCCACCTCTCTGTACTTTAACACGAGCTCTAAATATAAAAAATAGTGACTTGTTATTATTAATTCAATATTTTGACATATGTCAGTTATGTAACTTGTTTGCCTAATGAATGAAATTATACCCATGCTCTTGACGTTTAAAACGATTGGCTCGGATGTAATTTTCCTCCATGGTACAGTTATTTTTAGCTCCTGGATATGGCCACTAGCAAAAGTCAAAGGTATTTGAAGTTCACTATCCAGCACATCCAAGTTTAACTCCAAGTTCGAAAACACTGCACCACCGTTCCATAACGATACCTAAAAATATAATTGTCAGGGAATGCATCATACATTGTACATATGTCATGCGATTAGAATTAGAAATTATTTATCAACGCGAACTTATTGTTAGTATCTGAGAAAGAATATATCAAATGTGCGAGAGGTTTCAAAATTGTGACCAAATGAATCCAACTTTTTTATAGTGAATCAGG